>JBCJKH010001738.1:0-13226 GCA_039877255.1 Loriculus beryllinus
TATGTAGCATTATCACTACACTTGTAGGAAGAGTAGCATTTTAGTGAACAAAATACAAACCTGTCAGGAAAAGAAGTTATCATTGTAGCTGATCATAGAGCAAGATCTTCAGCTTTTCTAATACAAATGGTCTGAATTGTGCAGGATTATTTTTTTACCAAAAAAAAAACACCTCTCTGCAAAAAGATTTGCAGTGATTGTATCATCCAACTGGTTTCTGTTTTGTTCAGAACCAGTGTGGCTGTATGATTGATCTTTGCAAGATAACTAATACTTTTTTAACTGTATAGCTGAGTTACCTTGCTGTTATACTCAGTTAACTTCCTGGACTAACTTCCAATTCAGTTTTACCCAGCAAATGTACAGAAGTACAGTTTCATACTGTTTAGCTATCCTTATGCAAGTGTCCATTCTTCTCTCAGTATGGTGCTCAGATTTTAATGATTCATTTTTCAGAATTGGGAACGAGGAGTAATTACAAATCTATAATACCAAAACTGAAATGTGTGGAGACTTAAGTGTTGTCAAGTTTCAGAAATGTATGCTGGCTTTGGGTAGCTTCAAGAAATAAATTATTAGGAATTTAAAATTAAGGTTTCACAAAATTGTAATGCTAATTCATCTTAAATGTCTTGTAAGCTATTTCCTTTCACTTGGAAAACAAAGATAGTGTTGTAAGCACTTATGATTTGTGAGGCTTGTTTACATACATTTCTAAGGCTTTGGCTATTGAAAGGCTTTGGCCATTGAAAGGCTTTGGGGATTTGTACAAATAGGAAATGGACTGTATAACCTGCTGCTTCATAGATAATGATGGGAGGGATTTAAGGCTTCCCATCCAATATCTCTGGGTAGAGAAAATGCAGTGGCTGTTACTCACCAACCACTGACCGACAGGTTTAGCATCATGTGGGAAGGGATTCACTGGAGCCTCACCAGCATGTGGGAGGCTGTGCAACAAAGGCAGAAGGTCCAGGCCCACATATGCAGAATGTTGCCTGAGAAAGATGAGATTTCTGAAAGAGATCAGAGGAAAAATTGACTAGAGACAGATGGACATTCCTGGTTTTGAGTGTTTATGCACCATAAAGGCTGCATATGTTCTACTGTCCATTTTCAACACAATCAACCATTTGTTTATTTGGGAGAAGACAAATTTCTATTCTAGTCCCCCCAGTTTGTCTCTAAATGTTTCCTATGATCACAGCCAAGGACCATATTTGTAGAAACCCCCCTTATGTTTATGTGCAGTTTACATTATCATTTGTTAAATAAATTACAACATGCTATTTGCTTTAATTTGAAATTTCAGGACCTTTCTGTGGCTTTTCCAAGCCCTGGAAATTTCACATATAAATCATAGGAAAAAATGCCAATCTTCTCCTGGTTTCCTGTTCTATGTTCCAAAGAAAACAGTTAGGAAGAAAGTTGCCAATCACTGATGTAAATTCTATGCCAGCTCATCCCAATTATCTTCACTGGTAGACCTGTACCTAAAAATGGCAAATACTTGCCAACAGAAAATACAATTTGGCTAAAGTGTTCCAACCGGTGTAGATTAAGGTTAGGTGCCAAGAGAAAACTGTATAAATCTACTAAAAACATTAACTTATTTCAATTCCATTAAAGTCCCCATGCCAGTTTTTCCTATTGGTTAAATCTTTGTGGCTCTCACCTTTGACTTGGAACTGATCACTGAAAACCTTCAAACAGGATGAGCAGATGTATGTCCTGTATTTGTTTCTCTTTTTTGAAGGAGCAAAGGCAGTGTGCCCTTTTGTTGGGTCTTATGGCACACATAAGATCAGAGCTGTAGTTTAGAAGTGGAACAGGAAACCCCAATTCTCAGATGAAAACATGGACTGATATTGCACGTCATAAGAACACAGTTGCTACACTGCTATTCAGGACTTCATAATCCACATGGACATGGGATCATCCTGCTCCAGAGGAATCTTGCTCCATCCATTGATAAGTGCAGGACTTCAGTGTATATCTGGAGTGTGAGTATGACCCACAAGTAGATTTTTTTCACAAACCTTTACATTTGGACTGTCCAGTGGAAAAAAGACACAAGCTGACTATCTGCACCTTCACATGCCTGAGTATTTTCAAAACTCTGGCTCTGAATGCCCAATTCCATGACCTACATTACTTAAAAGCCTGAATTTCGTATTTGTCAAGTAATAGGAGGTGAGAACTTTTAAAACTGTGGCTTCTTTCTTAGGGGCTTAAATTTAAGTCTCCAAGATTGCAGATACTGCAGTCTGGTCTGTAGGCATGCACACGCATTCGCACATGCTTATCAGAAAGCATGCTTTTGTTTAGGGTGCAGTTATTGTGCAGTGTCATATTATGTAAAAGTTGCCTTACTGGCTTGTCTACAAAGCTTGTAATGATTGTACAGGTGGGTTTTTTTTTTTTGCTTTAAGCAATTATGGCACACTGAACAGAGTGTTAAAAGTACAGCACAATAAAAGGGCAAACAAATTACAGTACCAGTGTTAATGTCATACCTCAGTTTTATTGGTTTAATTAAAATCCCTTTAGAACATGCCTGTTGCTTTAAAATTTCTATTTCTGTCCTATTTCATCATGGAGAGATGTCACTTGCCTTGGCTCTCAGGGGAATGATTTGTCACATCCACTGTGAAGCTGAGCATGGAGAGTTGTGATGGCTGCAAAAGAGTCAAGGGACTGTATGAGGAAGTGGATAGGCAGCTTATACCCTTCTGGAAAGTCTCACTTAAGGCCGTGGGCAGCTGTGCTGGATGCTATTTGTATTTGTAGATGCTATTTGTATTTGTAGATGAGGTTACTTCCAACAATTTATATCCAGCAGCTTTTGAGTGGTGTTTTTGTGTAGTTTACTGGTTCCCCAATCCCTGAAGGAGGAACATGTAAGTGTTCTTACTCCACTTGTGCCAGAATGAGTGCAGTTAGTTCAAATAATTGGTATGTTACACATCTTTCCTCACATTGACTAAGGTGGATTACTCCTAGTAAGTGCAATGCCTTCAGCAGATGTAAGGTGTTTACAGTCATAAATAACTATTGCAGGGAGGACCTATGTCCAAAACAGAACACTTACTGACAGCCTAAATGTTTACTTGCTATTATCATTCAGTAATCAAAAAATACCATTTAGTTCAGAATTCCGAGAGAAAAAGACAAATGTGCACCACATTTACTGTCATAAATTAAGTATTTCTGAAGGAACCTGGGATTATATTTAGTATCCCTTTTTTCTCTGAGAAATACAGCTCTGAATCTACCCTCTCTGAATATGGCAGTTGATATGTAGATTTAGTGGAGTTATTGCCATATAAAAATGGTGCAAAATCAGAACACTGCTAATATAATCCTTCTTATCACTATATGAATGTTTCAGCTAACGTTTAAAGACCTACTAGAAAACCAAGAGCTAGCAATTTGTTTAAGGACTGCTTATAGCAAGTGCCTTAGTATTATCTACCAGTTGGACTGGAAATGTGACTAATGGTGCTGTTTTAATTGTAATCAATAAGTTTAATTTCTTCTGCCACCCACAGAGTTGATAAATAATTAGACATTCCCTTCCTATCCTATTACACCCCTCAGAGAGATGGAAATATTCCTCTTTCAATAAATTTCAATTCAATGTCAGTATCTTCACATAAAGATGGTGGAATGTAGGTTGTACATAGAAATCAACACATACACTTTGCAAACAGATTATCTTGGCATATTCTCCTTTAATTGTTTGGTTGCCTCCTTGAACACCTCTCTGCTTTGCATACCTCCTGGGCTGTCAGAGCAAAGATGTATCAATTATACTTTACCTGTTTACACTTTCTCTTCTGAGTTATTGTTATGAAATGAGTAAAGCAGCTTCTGAGGCTTGGTATGGTTTTGTTTTGTTTTATTTAGTATTTTGAGAATGATAAATCTCAGATATGACTTAAAGATGAATTAAATGTCTTGCCTTCAAAATTAATGAGGGTGTTTAGTTATTTACTATTCTCAGTAGTCACTAAATAGTGGTCTGGCCCATTAATGTGCTCTGCTTTGATTGATTCACTCTGACAGATGAGAATAGTTGCTTACAGCTGGCAGTCTTTAGTTTCGATGGAAGTGTTGTGCATGGATTAAAGATATGATGGAATAAATTTATATATATTAGATTTAACACAAAAAACAGGTATGGTATGCAGTAAAGCATATACCTTTAACACACAGGCCAGTAGTGCAGGATAAGAGAGGTTTTGGGTGAATGCTTTGGCCCAGATGGCACTGGGATTAAGGAAGCATGAAGGAAAGATAACAAAGAACTGTTGATCGTTTGTCTCAGAATAGAAATTCAGAAAGAGAAAATAATAATGCTGGTAACCATTACTAACTATGGAAAATAAAACAGGTAGGATTTTGGTTTTGGAGAGAGAATATAAATGTCAACAGCTCATATGGAAAACGTCTCTGTTTTCAGAAATCTGTCTCTAGTGTTGATCAGGAAGTTCACAGAGATCACACAGAATCACAGAATGGCTGAGGTTGAAAGGAAACTGGAGGTCATCTGGTCCAACCCCCTGCTCAAACAGGACCACCTAGAGCTGGTTCCCTGGGAGCCTGTCGATGTGGCTTTTGAGTATCTCCAAGGAGAGAGACACCACAGTTTCCCTGGGCAACCTGTGACACTGCTTGATTGCTTGGTCACCCTCACAATAAAGAAGTGTTTCCTGATGTTCTGAGGGATCCTCCTCTTTCATTTGGTGCCCATTGCCCTTGGTCCTGTTACTGGGTATGACTGAGCCTGGTTCCTGGGAGCCTGGCTCCATCCTCTTTGCACCCTCGCGTTAGGTTTCGATACATGTTGATTAGATTTCTCCCCTGAGCCTTGTCTTTTCCAGGCTGCATAGTCCCAGCTCCTTTAGCCTTTCTTCGTAAGAGAGATGCTCTTATCCCTTCATCATCTTTGTGGCCCATACTGGACTCTCTTCAGTATGTCCATGTCTCTTTTGTACTGGTGGGCCCAGAACGGGACACAGCAATCCATGTGTGGCCTCAGCAGTGCTGAGAAGAGGGGAAAGATCGCCTGCCCTGACCAGTGCCTTGACCTGCTGGTACTAGTTGGTCTAAGGCAGCCCAGGATACCATTAGCCTTCTTTACCACAAGGATACATCACTGGTTCATGTCCAGTTTGGTGTCCACCAGGACCCATAGATACTTTTCTGCCAAGCTGCTTTCCAGCTGGGTGCCCCCCAGCATACATGGGTGCATGAGGCTGTTCCTCACCAGACTTTGTTCAATGCACAAAGTTCTGTCAGCCTGTTTCTCCAGCCTGTCAAGTTCCCTCCTCATGGCAGCACAACCCTCTGGTGTATCAGGCATTCCTCCCACTTCTGTGTCATCAGCAAACTTGCTGAGGGTACACTGCCCCATCATCCAGGTCATGTATTTGGTTTTGTTTAGTATCAAAACTTTGAAGTATAGTCAGCAACAGGGAAAGTTGTATGTGGTCAGGAGCATTTGCTAAACAAATAATGACGAAAGTGCTGCCCATGTACATAAAGGAGAAGGCAGACTGCATCTCAGCATCTCAGGTGAGTTTTAGGAACTCTATTTTCATATTGTAGTTGATCCAGCTATCTCATTGACATAATTTACACTTTCCCTTGCACACAGTGCATTCCTAGGTAACAGCAAATGCCTCACCCGTGTGTGTTAATGTCTTTTGTATTAAGCCCTGATATCATTAAGAGATTTATATCTAGCCCTTACCTTCTGACCTTCTTTTCAAAGGTGGAAATTAAATAATGACACTAACACCATTTTCCAGGTGCTGCATTAACGTCATTCTCTGAAATCTGACTAGCAGCCTCAGTCAAATGTCCAAAATCCACTGTTCACAGCGTAGTTGATCTCTTGCAAGTTCTTTGTTATTAGTTTTATTGCCCTCATCCCCAAGGGGGAACAGCTTTGTGGGATAAATTTCAGGCTAGAAATATGCTGACTGTCTGCATGTAGAGGTTCCAGGCTGCATGATGGATTCAGACCTTCGGCTTCTGTGATTAATCAAGGGACTATCACACACTTCATTCAGTGCTCAGGAAAGAACTAACATGTAAAGGGCGGGTATTGATACATCTTCTAGGACTGCGCAATTGCTCACTGACATTTACTTTGTGTCAAGATTAGTGGTGCCTTGAAGAACAAAACTGTCTTCAAATTTGCTCACAAACCTCTCCATTTTGTTATCTCTGTTCATAAATAGTTTACTGGCCATAATTAGAGAAATAAAAAGTGAGTGTTTTGTCCAGACTGTGAGTGAATGCGTGCTAGACCTGCACACAGGATGTGGTTGCCGCTGGGATGCTTGCTGAAAGGAAGCATCCTCCTCCCTATCCAAGGGCAGGTTAGAAATCAAGAGCAGCTCCATTTAGGGCAAAAGGCTTCCAGCGGTGTGAAGAGATGATTAACCAGGATCTTTCAGGCTAAAACAAAACACCGCCTGAAAAATCACGTAGCTTGGCATGAAGGCCACACACCACAGCACAAAATCCAGCAAGGCGCAGCAATGATTTCAGGAAGAAAGCTGTTCCCTTCTGTGTTGGAACTGCAAAGTGAAGTAAAATAAGTTGTGCATGTGGCACCCTCATGTACTCTCTACCTAATTAATGCATAGGAAACTCAGGCTTAAATTTTGGAAACCTGGCTGCAGCTGACTACAAAGCTCCTGCTCTGATCATTCCCTTGTGAGACCACTGCTGGAGCTGCAGTGTCAGCTTGGCTGTCCTGCCACTTCATAGTGTCCTCGGTGAGGAGGAGGAGATCTTAATCATACAAAAGAAAGAGAGCAAATGTGATGTGTCTATCTACATGTGTGTATAAAAAGAAAGTCTCAGGCAGCTGAGCTCAGTGCTGCACTCCTGGCTTCTGTGACTCCTGAGAGCATGAGAATATCTTCACCAGTGTGGACCAAAGGTCCGTCTGTCCAGTTTTGAAGACTGGCTGCTGAGTTGATTCCCAGGAAAGAGTGAGAACAGGACAACCATATATGACACATCTCCTGACTGTTCTCCTAATCTCAGGCTGTTTTTAGCTCAGGGGATTTTCTGTAGCTGCTGTGGTTTGGCTACTTAGCAGCTCTCAGTAGACCTATCTTCCAAGTGCTTGTCCGATCTGCCCTTGAACCCATATAACCCTTTTGCGCACAGAAGACTCTAAGTCTGTGTTTATACTATTAAACTAAACAGAGCCAGTTCACAAGTACAAGCCTTATCCTGCAGTGCTCAATAGTGTCAGATTGTTAATGAGGCCTGTGGCACAAGCTGATCATCATTCCCCCCAAAACAAAGCCTAAGCAGTCTGGGGCAGTAAGGCAGTGGTCCACTGGGACCATTCCTGAAACTGCAACCCCAGTGAGGCTCTCTGGTTGCATGGTGGCCTGAAGGAGACGTGTAGGGAAGTGTGGATGTGACTACTCCGGTTTCAGAAAACAGGAGAGGTTAGCACTGCAGATGTGACTCCTGTCATACTAGTAAGTCTCAAGGCCAAAGAATGGTTCCTGGCCTGTTTTACTAGAGCTCATATAGTTAAGACTGGCATTGTCTTTTGTGCCACAAGTGTGCTGAGAAACTCTGTTGCCCTAGGGACTGGGCCAGGATATTTAGTTTTGAAAGAACACAGGTATTACAGGCATCCCAGAAGTTTCCACTTTATGCCAGAGGCCAGTTCTCTTGATTCTTAAAGACAAATAAGAGCTGCTTATTAACCTCAATAACAAGCCTTTCCTGTTAAGTAGTGAAGTGAAGCCATCACTGGCTGTAGCGCAAGGAAGGAGTGAAGTATCCTGGTCAGCCCTGTTGGTTTGGTGCTCCTCCTTTTTGTCTTGCTTATTGCTTAGCACCTCAGCTCCCATGGAGTCCTGAGCCCTGTAACCTCACTGTTGCAGTGCTCTGTGTGGTTCCTTGGATAATGGTGTTACAGAAGCAATTACTCAGTTTTGCTGTTGCGTTTTTGGTTGTTGTTGTTTTATTAACCTATGTTAATAAAATACATAGGCCTGCTTCATACCTTGAGATGTTTGAGGCTGTTGAAAACCCTGTCTTTACAAAAGAAAGGGACCACCACAGAACCTGTACCTGGGTGATACATGAAGGATCCTGGAGGAAGCTGGGATGCTTGCAGCACAGGGCAAGTACAACATATGGCAGCAGCTCTGCTCTACTGAATGGCTCTGCCTTTAACATGAGATCATATCAAGAGTGAGAAAAAGCCTCACTGTATGCATGCAGTGTTTGTTCAGTGTTATGATATGCCAACAAAGATGCCAGTCAGCTTTTCAATACATAGATGTTTCTTAACTAAAATCTGAACCTTGTTGACCAGCAACTCATTCCCCGTATGGCTCCATGATGCCATCAAGTAATACAGCTTTATGCCTGGCAAAGCACGACTCTGCAAACAGAAGTTAGCCTGTGACCCTGTGCTGGTGTAAGATGGTATTTTTGTTTAACAGAGAAACTTCACACATCAAGGCTGACACAGTTTTGTTAAGGAGAACCCCTGGTCTGGTCACAGCCACGCTGACAGAAGGCAGCTTTTGTCAGTTGGGGTTGAGTCTTGGAGAGCGCTGGTGTAAGTACAGTAGCACAGAAATTCTGTTCCAGGGTGCGTGTATGTGTGTGTGTGTGTGTTTGCAATATGTATGTACATACACATATATACATTTATATATTTATATATATATGTTATATATATATATATATATATATAAGCTGAGGGTGCAGTTTAACACTGCAGCTCCTCTGGCAGCAAATCCTCTTTATTAAATTCCTACCCCACACTGCAGCATCACAGTTTGCTTCCCTCACAGCTGTGTCCAGGAGCAATTGCAGAGCACCATATACATGGCGTAGATGCTTTGCCTGAAGCTGGGTGACTGGACAGCCTGATGTCCCCATTTAACTGAGCAAGATCATTTCACTGATCCATTTTGCAGTGTGAACAAGCAGCTGCATCTGTGCTTCTGAGTGGTTGACAAACTGCTTTGTAGGCATAGAAGCAAGGCTTTGCTAAGGAAAAAGTGAATGTTTTATAAAGGGAAAAGAAAACCTTTGTACAACTGTATGCAAAATCTACTCTGATTTTGATCACAAAGATGCTCCGAGGGCTGGAGCACATCTCCTGTGGAGAACAGAGAGAGAGCTGAGCTGGTTCAGCCTGGAGAAGAGAAGCCCAGGGAGACCTTAGAGCAGCTTTCAGTGCCTAAAGCGGACACTAAGAAACCTGGAGAGAGGCTTTGGACAACGGCCTGTAAGGACAGGACAAGGGGGAATGGCTTTAACCTGACAGAGGGGAGACTGAGGCAGAAGTTCTTCCCTGTGAGGGTGCCATCCCTGGCAGTGTTCAAGGCCAGGTTGGACACAGGGGCTTGGAGCAACCTGCTCTAGTGGAAGGTGTCCTTGCCTGTGGCAGGGGATTGGAAATGGGTTATCTTTAAGGTCCCTTCCAACCCAAACCATCCTGTGATTCTATGATTTAGAGTTTAGAGGACTATAAATCAGACTGTAGTGTACCATGGGCAACCTCTTTCATTCTCTTCTGTTATTTATGGGATGCCTATGGCAAGGACTCTCTCTTTTCTTATGTGTGTACATGTACCCACACAACCAGGTTGCCTGATTCTAGTTCAGAATTTTATTTTATTGTCATGGAAATAACGACAGCACTATTTCAATATTGTGTAACTAGGATGGTAAGAATAGATTGAATGAAATGCTCTACTTTTAAATCTCTCTTGTTAACACAGGAGTCAAGGCAGACTTGTGAAAATAATTCTACACTTAAGATTATGCAATTAGTAAATGAAAGATAAGATGGTCCAAATTTTGGTGCAAGTGCCACAACAAAGTAGTGTATAAACTCTGCGTATGGAGTTAAGTCTTTTTCTAATGATGTTTGTGGGCAGGAGCGCTGCTTGTGGTGCCAGCAACAAAAAGGCACATATAAGATAATTTTGCAAATGCCATTTTACATATCCTTCTGAAAAGAATCCATGGGCAAAGAAACTGTGTTTCATCTTTATTACATTGATCATAGAATCATAGAATCATAGAATGGTTTGGGTTGGAAAGGACCTTAAGATCATCCAGCTCCAACCACCTGCCATGGGCAGAGACACCTCACACTAAACCATGCCACCCAAGGCTCTGTCCCGCCTGACCTTGAACACTGCCAGGGATGAAGCGCTCACAACTTCCCTGGGCAACCCATTCCAGTGCCTCACCACCTTTACAGTAAAGAATTTCTTCCGTATATCCAATCTAAACTTCCCCTGTTTAAGTTTGAACCCATTACCCCTTGTCCTGTCACTGCAGTCCCTAATGAAGAGTCCCTCCCCAGCATCCTTATAGGCCCCCTTCAGATGCTGATGACAAATAATCTGGCCTAAACAGTAAATGTTTGCTTTTCACTGATTTTTATTTGTGGGTAATAGTTTAAAACATAATGGAGATGATGAGGGTTACCAGCTAGTATCATCTGCACATACAGTTAGAAATCCAAGGTTTTATCCTTGCAAAATATTATCACTCTCCAGAAATGCTGCTTGCATTCATATCCAAAGTCTGAGAGCCATTACCAGATCTAGAATGTATGAAACAAGCGGCATTAACATCTAAGAATTTCTAAATAATTCATTATTTTGCCAGCTGTTGATAGGTTTGGGCAGCAGAGAGATTGTGTAAAATTGGATCTTACTTGACAAGCTCAAGGTGAAAGTTCTTTACATACATTAGTCATAAAATTGACCGGTCGCCTCAATTTATGACAATCTTCTATCAGTACCTAGCCTAAAACCACTAACTTGCATGAATTTTGGAGATATATAGATTGAACCTGAAATAATTTCTAAATATCATTCTGTATTTAGAAACATGCAGCCTTGGACTCAAAATTACCCACTTGGATTGGATGAGTACAAAAGGGAAAGGCACAGCACCTAGCCAAGTCTGATCCCCCCTAACATAAATGTTTAAGGACTGATGCCCTGTGGGCGATGTCTTCATAAATGTTTAACAGAAGATTAATGGATAAACTGTCAAAATTTATGAATAGTTATCAGTAACTGAGAAAAGGCAGCTGAACTTCTGTGGAGAGCCCTTAAAAATGCCCTGAGTCTAGAAAAAGAAAGCTTGCTGTCTTTAAGACATGAAAATCAGTCACTCCTGAGTAGCTGATTATTTGGTAGAGGACCGGCTAGATTTGTGTGTGGATTAGGGGTTTTGGGCTGGCTGACAACCCTTAGTTCCAAGGCCCGTGGAACTACTTCTTTTACTATTTTACTATTTTCACTCCTTAAAAGAAGTAGAAAAACCAGTTTTGAATGTCTGTCATTCCATTGACTTCAGTTGCCTTTATTTGCTCTACCTAAAGCTGTTTCTGGTCCTTCGCTGCCATTTCTGTGGCGTTAGGGCTGCTTGTTTCTTTTCTGACCCTATTCCAGCAATGCCCAACCCCTGTGTTTGTGTTCAGCTCCCAGAGAAATCCCTCCACCCACACAGGGAAGCATCTGACCAGCCATGCATGTGGCTTGTGTTTTGGGCGGTGGCTCCCTATTGCTTCAACTGTTTCCTTGAATAAGGAAATTTAACTACTCCTAATGTGTACCCCAGCGGAGGGTAACTGCTGCACTCAGCAGCTTCAGCCACATTTCAATCAGTGCTAACAGTATTTTCCATTGCACATAGTGCAAGGATTATTCGCTTTCTTATGCTCCAGCTTGTTGTTGGTGTTTTATAACAATGGGATTAAATGATAGGCTCCCATTTGCTTGGGATACTGTAAGTCTCTCTCTATTCTACACTGAACTATGGCAGTGTATGAGCAGTATTTGTGGGTTCCGATCTTTGCTATTTAAAGATGTTATTTAGATGCCTGTAATACAATAAATTAAAGTAAGCACAGTCACAATAGCAATCAGGATTACAGCATATCGTAATAGCGTGAAAGGTATTGCACCATATGGAAATAATAATGGCTCCAGAAGACATAAAATATTGCCTTCATCTTACTACTGCTAGCATATTTTCAATGCACGGTTGAAAATCGTGGTGCTGTTGCTTTTGAAAGTGCAAAATTCACAGTTTAACAAATTAATTCCAAATGTAGATTTCTTCTAAGAACTTTGTGTTTTTATATTGTCTGTTATTGCCACATCTTGCAGATCCCACAACATAGGACAGCAGATGACTTAGTTCAAATGATTCTCCATTGTTTTTAATATTTTTAACATCCCAAAGCAGGGGGGGGGGGGGGGGGATATTTATATGTTTAATAATTTCCAGATTTTGGAACTGCTAGTCTGTTCAGTTGTCTGGAAAAAAAATATATCTGATGGCTATTATTCATCTTTTTCAGTCAAAAATGGTTTTGGACCTCTGGTTGGATTATTAAGGCAAAACTGCTCAGTTTTGTTTAGGCATATTTTCACTTTTTGTTTATATCTAATTGAAAATAATGAAGAAAAAAAATAGTTTTTAAAAGCATTCCATTGAGTTCCTTCTTTCGGTCACACAAACGGATGTGGGAATGACTGTATGACCCACATTTTCTGATGGCAAGTTCAATATAGTTACATGTGTCTATATCTGTATACATTTATCACTAGGCTATTTTATTATAGATAATTATTATATATAATAACATGCTATCCCTATAATAATAAATATTCAGAGGGTCAGGTCCTTAGATTAATATCAAGGTTGCCTAGCTTAGAAAAATATGACCTAGTCTCTCTCTAAAGTGGTTTTAAATTAATCTGGTCTCATCTGAGCAGATTCTCAGTTTAGATTGATATAAGGCAATTCAGTTCTTAAGTGGATTTAACTTAAAATACTAAAAAAAAAGAACTTCAATATTAAAGAAGAGAACTATTTTAAAGTCAGTTATCACATTCAGATAAGCTGATTTTTTACAGTGCTCAGAACAGGAGAGAACGAAAATGGCATTATTAGTGACTGTCTTGGTATACTGGCATCTGTTATCAACAGCAAAGCTGCAATAGGCTTTTTGTTGAACTTACTGTTCTCCTAATTTGGAGTTGGAGAAGTTCTGATGCAGCCTCCTCTGTCAGTAGACCACTTACCTATTGTTTGTATTAATTATAAAATGCTGCTATGGCTTATTCCTTTCCAAATCACATTTTGCATCCATGTTTAATTCAAAGGAATAGGGATAAAATATG
>JBCJKH010001743.1:14634-24639 GCA_039877255.1 Loriculus beryllinus
AAGCAGCCCAAATCTCTTGCTAACACACAGAAATACCATGTGTGACTTACCAGCAATATATAAATTTCAGCAAGTTACTTGTGACACATTTAACACAATCATATACCCTTGGTATTTTTGCCTCTGCTCATAACAAATGTTCATTTAATTTGAGACCAGTGAATATCACTGGTCTGAAAGGGGGAGTGATTATAGTGGAGATGGACCATGTTTGTTTGTGTTACGAAGTTATGAACACTCTAATCCTATGCTCACTTCACATGCAGTTCACATTGTTATGTAAAGGGATTGTATTTTCAGTTTACGATCTGCTGTACAGCCTATTCTTAATATACTCCCGCAGATGTGTTATTTAACTAGCAAGGAACCTAGGAACAGATTCTGCAATTGTTCTCATAAACATTACCTCTGTATTTCTTGACTCTTTTGTCTATCCTCAGAACTCAAAGACTTCAGATGAGACCAGCCCATTTTCTCAGGGGTTACTTACCATATTTACAAGTATCTACACTTTTTAATGCATGGTCAACTTGTTATCTATGAGACTTCCATTTAAACTTAACTGAAAAAAAATCAACTGATATTTTTCAGATATATATACACAAATCTACATATAAAGTGCATGTACTTAGAAATATATATAAATTGTGCATATAAAATGAAAATATATTTGTTCGGGTATGAAAACCTATGTTTCTATAATTAAAAAACCTCTTTCTGCAAATCTGACTTCACATTTCTAAGGGCTTTTTTGGTTTTGTTTTCTTCCTTCAGAGAGGGAAAATCTACAGCTTCAATTAATATCAAATGGATCTGAGGCTGCACAGACATGATACTTGTTTCAAACTACACAGCTTAAAAATGGAAACAGATGACATAAGCAGAGATCTGAAGATGCAGACTTTTGGTTAAAAGATTTGTCGAGACATTCATAGTTCAAAGATTCTATTTATCTTACCAAAACTTTAATGGAGGGAGCTTTTTAAAAGACTGCATTAAGGGAAATGCTCCATTTTCTAATGCTGATTCACTACCGATCACTTCCAATACGGAGGTGTCCTTTGCAGAGCATCAGTCTGCTACATCTAACCTTAATATACAAAAGAATGATCTTTTAGTCATTTCATTTGTATGACAGGAATCAGCAATTCCAGTTTTGATCCCCAAGGCTTTGCTAGGGCAATTGCTATGCTGCCCACTCATATTACTTTCTCTTTCCTATCTGCTGTCATTATAGTGCATTTGGAGAACATGCACTGCACTTGCATTACAAAATGCTTGCTTATACCTTTTTCTGTTTTAAATTATGAAAAGTGTTTTTGTAAATGCTTGGTCATCCTTAACAAAAAGCAAGAAGAACCACATGTACTTTTGCCCACAAAGCAAGATTTCACTCCTGCTGTTCTACAGACATAGAATAGCCACAGTATCATAGGCAGTAAAAATCGTAATGGCAATATATAAATACTCCAAACACCATTCTCATTCACTCTGTGCTGCCTCCAGGTGTTGAGCTCCACCTCACTAGGCCTAGAAGAGACTTGTAACACTGAGACAAACATTTCATTTCTGCTTTGACTTGCGACTGAAGAGAGAGAACGCTAAAAAGAAACAGTCACTTTGAAATAACATTCAGCTAAATAATTACATTAGGAAGGTAACACATGACAATGCAACAGTACTGCATTACCTTAATTCAAAGAATCTGAACTACTTAGCTCATTTGACTTCATAAAAATAGCTACACTAGAATGTATTCAGATTAAGGAATTCCTCCTCCAAAACTAAAGGCTTTCTTTGCAGTCACTCAGTAGTTTTTATGCCTAAATTTTGACACATGAACCACAAAATTTAAGACCACTAGACAGCAGCTATTTATGGGGTAGAAAAATTCATTTCTGTCCCTTTAGAAGGGCAAAGATCTACATTAAGAATGGTGGTGTATTAGTTAAATCACTAATACTAATAATTTATTATCATGCTATATATATATTAAGGGTTTTTTAAGAACTGTCCATTCCAGATTTCTTCCTAGTATTTAACCTCATTATGCTTTTGTTTAAGCTAAAGTAATATAGCTAGTGTAAATGAGAATCAGACCCAAGCAGCTGAGTTTTCTACTAATGATAACATTTCTATACAAAGACATTTTATGAGAAGCTAAACTAAGGCATCCAAGGCAACTTGTCCTATAAGCTTTCCTCTTCCCTTCGCACTCCATGACAGAAGACATTCTATAGCTCACACCAAGCTACATTTGTGATGCTAGGAGTTACCATCTTCCCACATACCTTAGCATTAGGTATCCTGCTGCTGTTTGCCTTGGAGACACCATTTTCATACTTTTCCACCTCTAGCTCTTTATTTTCAGGAAAATCTTTTTGTTTGAGACTTAAACCAAGTTCAACCACACTAGGAAGAGGGGTAAGCTATCTAAAATATCAGCAGGTGCAAAGTCACTTTCAAACAGAGCAACTGCATAAATCACATGAAACCAAGAGAATACTTATTACTTTCATCAACTTCTCTCTAAACAGGTAAATTATCTATACTAAGAACCAAAGGCAATACCAGGCTGCTGAAGGCATCAGTGCTCAGAAGTATTAGTGGTTCTGCAATAAATACAAGCACTTGCCTATTCTTTAACAACCTGCAGAAACTACAATGTCATTTTCTCTTCCTTAATTGCAAGATGAACTTCCAGATGATGAACAGCTTGTGGAAGCAGACAAGTTACAACTTGCAGTCAGAAGTCAATATCCCTAAAACTCTGTCATATGTCAAACCCTATATGCCTCACACAGGTTTTAAGAGAGCGTATCAGCACCAAGTACCAGTATCTCACTATTTCTTAACAAGTATCTTACTCACAGGCATGGGCCCCTTTTCCAAGGCTTTCTATATAACCCTTCTTTGTGTTATTACAACCTGGAAAACACGCTTTTGTTCTGTAATTAAATATTTAAACACAAGCTCCCTTTATTATTTTGGGAGACTTACTTGTTTATCAGTGGAAGGAAACAGTTTTCAACATGCCCAAGAAGTCCTGATCTGGTAGGGAAACTTTATAGCTTCACTAAAACCCGTGCAAATGGTTAAATTAGAATCATAGAATCACAGAATCATTAAGGTTGGAAAGGACCTTCAGATCATCCAGTTCCAACCCCCTGCCATAAGCAGGGACACCTCACACTAAACCATGCCACAGAAGGTTTCGTCCAACCTGGCCTTGAACACTGCCAGGGATGGAGCACTCAAAACTTCCTTGGGCAACCCATTCCAGTGCCTCACCAC
Organism: Loriculus beryllinus; assembly: GCA_039877255.1. Classification (NCBI taxonomy): domain Eukaryota; kingdom Metazoa; phylum Chordata; class Aves; order Psittaciformes; family Psittacidae; genus Loriculus; species Loriculus beryllinus. Next base: position 17,929 of record JBCJKH010001743.1, read on the forward strand.
CCTTACAGGAAAGAATTTCTTCCTTATATCCAATCTAAACCTTCCCTCTTTAACCTTTAACCCATTACCCCTTGTCCTGTCCTGTTTAACCTTTAACCCATTACCCCTTGTCCTGTCACTAATGATTTATTTAAAGGGAAACCAATAACAGTATCTGAGATAATATGAGGCAGGGTTTAGAAAAACTATCCATCTAATATAATGAAAGTTTATCTGGAGCCACTTTTTATATTCAAGCTGAATTTGATGGGATAAAAGAAATGTCAACTGCATTCAGTTAAACAAATCTTTCATTGCTTTTAAAAGAGAGGAACATAGAGTATAAGCTTTGGCAAAATGTTTTTATCATAGCCTGAGCACTTGATGATAACTGCATTTACTGTGAAATGACAGTAAACAAAACAAAGAGAGAGAACTAGTAAGGGAGAAGAACCTCAATGATAAAGCTGTGTATTCCTTAAGGCACAAAGATATGAACCTTGAAAATTTCTGTTACTGCCAACCAACAGTAGAACCATGGATAAAACCAACTTTCTGCTATTACAAAGCCAAATGTATTCAAAAAGAAAAGCAAAGAATCATGCTGACATATATTGTAGCTTATGTGATTATCTGAGGGTAAACAAAAACAAAACCAGGGAAAACTTGGAAGATGAAAGCTTATCAGCTCCACAGATTTGGTAAGAAATTCCATCATTCACAGGATAAAATTATAAGCAGCTATAAAAAGTCCTTCCCTATAGCAGAAAAACGTTATTTTCTTTCCACTTATGAACAAATAATAACTTACTGAAGCTTTTTTCCTAGAGGATACTGTTTGTAGTTTGTATTCCATCCTGAAAACTTCTGGGTTTTAGAGAATAACAATCTAAGCATTGTTACTTAGATTGAAGTTCTTGGAAAACTTGCATCCTGAAATAAATCTCTGTCCTCCTCCAAAGACAGTCTGTAGTTAGGCTGAATTTAAGACTTATTACAGATAACCTCTGGGTTACACAGGTACACACACAATAGGTGGAGTTCAACTGGACCTGGAAATACTGGACCAAATAGTCTCTCAGTGGCCTTTAAGCTCCATAAACATAGAAAACGCAGTCTCAAACCAAACAGTTCATCATCTAAATTCAGTCTCTCTTCTATTTCAAATCCCACACGAAAATGGCTGTAGTACCTGATTAAAATGTACTGGAAAATAGTACTTTGAAATGTATGGAATTTTACCCATCTTTACAGACTAACCACAGCAACATGCAAAAGAAACAAGAACAAATAAGCTCTCTTGATAGAAGATAAATACTTTCTAAACATTATTTTGTTTTCTGGAATACGCAGTTATACTAATTAAATGTTTCTCACAAGCATGATCCTAAGCTAAAAATCTTAGAAATGTTTTCATTATACTCTAATGTGTTTAGATGACAAATTAGCACCACTCCCTAGGACAGTTGTGATTTGCTCTACCACATATATTTCATAAAGTTTAGCATAAAGACCCCATAAACTAAATTCATTGGATTTATTTTAAAATACTAGTCACATCCATTTATTTTAAGTCCATAACACATGCTTCAACACAGAAAGCATTAATTTTCTTGTCATTTAATTCAAGATATGCTCACATGTTTAGCTATGTGTAGTTCTGGTCTTATCTCTAGTGTGCTAAATGTCTCAAGACAACAAAAAAGTGGGCAACAGCAATGACCAGAAGTATCCAGTTACTTCCATGCAGGGAATGACTAAATAGACTGGGACTCCTCAGACCATGAAAGACCGAGGGGTTTGTAATTAAGAGTGGCATGGAACAGATGAATAGGGAACGACAGTTCACTTTGTACACTGTCTCTTCCAATCAACAAGTAGGAGTCACCAAGCGAAGCTAGGAAAGGGTAAATACAAAGCAGATACCTTCATACTGCACCTAATTAAGCTACTAAAGACTTTACTGAAACATACTGTGAATGGTAAAAATCATACACAGGTTTAAAAGTAACTGCACAATTTTAAGGAAAACAAAACAAAAAACAACCCTCAAACCCAAATATCCATTTGAGTATTGTTAAATGCAATAAGTTCACTTTCACTAAATTCCCCAGTTTCCAACTGCAAAGTGCAGCCAAACATTTCCTGTTGATGTTTCTATTGCCCTATCAGAGCCAGAATACTGGGCTAGAAGCACCTCTGGTCTACGCAGGTATAGTCATTATTATACATTGTTAATAAAAAATAGGATATATCATACAAAAGAGTACCTGAGCAGATTCTAAGTGAATCAAAACCAACTGCAAAGTTCCTTTTTAAATTCATAGTCTCTTTATACCTTTTAAAACTTCACGGTTTATGATAACAGTTTGATTTACCAATATTACTTACTCATTATTTCACTATCTCTGAATAATTTATTGTTTGGCATTAAGGCAATCCATTCATATATTCACCTCCTTCAGAAATTCTCTTTCAAAATCAGGATGTTCTGCGAATATGACAATTTTGCCTTCATGGTCTACTCTGCTTAATACGGTTATATACACGTGTGGGAATTTTTGAGTCCACCTTCATAAGCAATCTAAAATACAATTTTTTATACCACATTATTTTATACTTCAGTATAAATATCTAACCACAATCATTTAACTTTTTATATTAGCATAGTCTGTGGTTTCTGACCACGTTTTAAACTGAAAAAGCAGAATGTTTTTATATTTCAGTTTTCCATTTGTTTTTATGTAATTCAGGTTCTGGCCATTTAGATGCCATTTTCCTCCTCTGAGTGAAAGCAAGTTTCTGAAGCTACCTCCACACGACAAGCCTGAAATTCCACCTCCTATATAGCATTCCTTTATCCAGTGACCCAATATTAAAACCAGGCTTCTCATCAATACCTCTGGAGAGTACGGCTTTAAAAGTGAGGCCTCAAATCAATAGTTAAGAATCTGTTTCGCCATCTGCAGTGAGTTGCTGCAGCTTGTCCACAAACCACAAGGGATGGTGCATTAGCGCTGGAAGGCAGAGCCAGATCAATAGCTGAAGATCACCGGGGGGGAGTTTCACTACAGAGTAGCTTATATTAATGTAACTTTACCAGTGAGTTTGTTAATAGAGAGAGATGGTGCTAAAGAGAGCAAGGAAGTGATAGAAATGCAAAGCTAATCTAGAAGATCAAGCCTCTTTAAACCTCAGTCTCACAAAGACTTACGTGCGTGTTTAATGCCACGTGTTGTGAGCAATCCTATGGAGTTAATGGGACATAAAACTACCACTCCTCTAAAGCCAAATTCATGCGTAAGTCTTTCCGATCTCCATATACAAGGTTAGTGACAAATGGTTTTTTTCCCCCTATGAAACAGGATTTTGAAAGAATAATGTTGGCTTTATGAGGTGCTGAAAAGCGGTATTTGTCACTATTAAAATATTAAGCAAACAAAACAGGAATTTTAATAGACTGAATAATTAAAGCAATCTTACAGCAATTATTTGCTTTATTCTGTGTGGTTGGTGAAGAGGGGTTAATGAAACACCTCTTCAATCATAAATCATTTACCATCGCTTCAGGCCTTTCTCTTTCCTTTTACTATTTGATAGCAGGTAAATCAGGGTGGGCTTTCCTCTTCCTCTGATTTAATTTTAACATATCTTGCACAACTGGAGGAAATATTATATAGACATGATTGTATTTCTGTAGAAACACTGAATTTTCATTAGTCATGCTTTAATTGTCTTTATTACACATTCATCCAAACGGAGCAGAATGGAAACTTCGGAGCTCATGCTAAAGCCAATCTTATACCAAATTTCAATGGGATTCCTGCACCGGGGAGAATCCCTTCTAGGATCTAGTTCAGCATGTGTGAAATTGTAGTAACAGATCTTTAGTGACAGTCACAATTACAAAATTATCAGGATACAGGCACATTTTTTCACCGGGGATATAAAATCAGCAATGAATATCTGCCTTTGTAGTGCATGATTATAAAATAAATCCAGAATTAGGATAAGGAGAACAGCCTTTTACTAAAGCACAGCAAAAAAATCATTACAAAGGCTCAGATAAGTCCCACTCCTGTCACATGAAACCTTGCAGATTTTGCCTGAAGTGGACATCACTTTGACAGTGGCCTCTCAATTCACAAAGGGAGAACAGTGGCTGTCTCCCTCTCAGATGATAACCTGACATGAGACCAGATGCACAAATAAAAAGCGTATTTTGAATGTAAGGCTCACATGGAAGGAAAACAAGATGTCTCTTTTCCAGAGACAATAAGCATCATTCATTTGGAAAGGCCAATATCAATTAGCAAATCCAGCAGGGATATTCCATCACAGGCTTTTTTTGTGCATCTGGTTGTTCTCTGTTGCAAATGAAAGATAATCCATATTCAGTCAGAGGCCTGAAAGCTGCCTTGCCTCTGAAATCCCAACCTCCTTTAAATGACTGGTAAATATAATTAATTTAATTTTTAAAATTAAAAACGTTCCAATGACATTATCCTTGATTTCTGTTTTGGCTGCTGCCACAGTTCTGAATTCTTAAGTTTAAAATCAAAGGTAATCTCAAAAAAAGAAACCCCAAACCATTGGATAACCACACTGAGTTACACAGCAGACTGACAGGACAGTGGCATTTATCCTTGGAGAAGACTGGTATTTCTTTCATGCCTGGATTTCAAATGCCAATGTGGAAAAGGACTCTCAAGGAAAAAAAGACACCACCACCATCTTTGGGTCACAAACTAAACCTCAAATTCACTTCGCATTGTTCTGAAGGCCATTTTATGCTTGTAAGAAATTAATTATCCATCCCATGGTATTGGAAAGGCACCAGCTGAGATGCTTTGCCCCTTTCAGTAAGCATCCAGAAAAGGTGGCTGTTAGGATTGTTATCTACAAATGCTTCTTCGGTCAAAGCGAAGGGGGCTCTAAATGACTCTTGTTACAGATCCAGATGTCAGAAGCTTGTGAAGACTGTATGGAAGATGGAAAGCATGAACTAATGGTGACAGAGCTTAACTGCACTATGTAATCCCAAAGTCTGTATTTTAAATACAACCACAGCACACAGAGCAATCAACTTGAAACTCCTTCTTCCTTGGAGTATTTCGTTGTAAATTTTGCACATGGGTAATGGATAATTAGAAATATGGGTTTAGTCTACAAATACATATTAAGAAATGAACATGCAAAAAACATGTATTTAGTTTACAAGCTGTTTGAAAGAATATTATCTTCATGCACATTTATAAAGAGCTCTGAATATAATATTAGCAAGAAAAGATCAAAATCAAATTAGCAAGTATTTGTTGCATTTCATACTGCTGTAAGTATTTTTTAGGACACTTTTACTACAACAGTATCTTTGTCCTTGTCTTCCTTGTCACCTGAATCTCTTGCATGAGAGTTTATAGAATTTGCGGTGGGGTGTAGCTCTTTTATGTTTTGGATGTTCCCAGCTAACTGCTCTAACATGCAGCTGCTAGCTTCTCTTGTTTCACAGCTGTCATAGATTTCCCATACACTGCCTTCTTTCTACACCGCATTGCCATGTATGTTGCCTGAATAACACCTCAAAGGGGACTTGGTAGTTTTGCCACATACACTTACTAAGAAGAAAGCTTCTGTATTATTTAAATTCATTCCATATTTCTTGCTGCTTGAGTGTGGCTTTCATATCTGGTTTAAATCTTTACCTATAACCCTATGGACTGCAAGAACACCTTCTTCTTTATTCATATACCTCTAATACCCTAAATAAGCAGGGGCATTAATCTCTTCTTTACCACCTTTCCAGAATATTTTGATGGAATCCTCTCACACTACTTGTGAAGTCTGATAATAACGTGGAACCATATTATGTATGTATCTCTCCAATGGTTATAAATTGGGCTTTCCTGGATATCCATTTATAATAGCCACATATGTTTTGCTCCTGATTGCTCTCCCAGCATTGCATGATCTATTAAAGAGGTGTTATAAGAAGCAGTTACAGTTAGTCTATTAGAAAAACAACACATTTTATCACACCTTATCAGTATCTCAATGATCATTTAAAGCTCAGCTGTTGATATTCTTTCAACTTATGTATAAATTTTGTGCTCTGAGATTATTTTTCTAAGGTACAGAGGTCTCCATTACATCTCATCATACAAACTGGCAGCTTGCTAATAAATCTCAGCACTCAAGTGACAAGCAAGAAGTCACTTGTCCCTTCCATGTCAGAGCCATGAAAGATGTGTTAAGAGAAACCTTGCAGTTGTGGTTACTAATGCTGAACAGAGAGATTTTGCCACTGAGGTTGCAAACCAGAAATCTTCAAGAACACTATAATGTATTAACATCCTGTGCCAGGGGCTTACACCACAGATATTAGTGTGTAATTTATTTATACAGTATGGCACAGTAATTATTCATGGCAATCTCTAGTCTTGTACAGATGGCCCTTTGCCCAAAACTGCAACTGCATTTAGCCCAACTATGGGAGATTTGGATAACAAACGGGCTGAAAAAGGAATCAACCCAAAAGTTCACAAACATATGTTCAGCATGCACATATTTTTAACAAGTTTTACATTGGCTCTTTTATCCCTAAAAATATGTATATCCATTACACTCTCAGAACAATATCTGAAATTCAGATACTGTTACCAAGTGCAAGGTCCTACACCTGGGTCGGAGCAATCCCAGGCACAGCTACAGGTTGGGCAGAGAAGAGATTCAGAG
>JBCJKH010001745.1:15193-26281 GCA_039877255.1 Loriculus beryllinus
CCAGATTCATTCCTATTCTCCGGGAACTATGCTGCAGCAGCAAGAGCAGTAAGCATTATTTAACTCATCATTTAGGCAATGTTTAGAACAGCTTTGCACCACCAGAACAGTAGAAGGTTATACACCTGCTGTCTTTAATTACTTTCTTACTTACTTTCTAAAGTAAATTAAAAATCCCACTATAACTCTAAGGTCAGCTGCTAATACCTCCTTGAAGGTTAACAGAATGTAAATTGTTTTACATAATGTGCAGCTGCTTCTATTAATCTGGTAGCAGCTGTTATATCTACTGCTATGTGAAAATTGTTCCTTGGTCATGTGTTTTCCAATGGGAAACATTTGTTAGACATGGAAAACTGGTCAAATTGAATCGATTTCTGATAATTTAAAATGCTTTGCCCTTTCATGGGTTTTATTTTGAACATATTGCTTTGTTTTGTGCTATCATGTTGAAATCAGATGTTTAAATTACATTACACTGTACTCAAAGAGACACTTGAGAAACCATATTTCAGGTTGGTCTATTTTAGTGCTCGCTGGAACGAAAAAAATCTCAAGATGTCTTACAAATGCCAGTTCTATTTCTCATCCATCTCTGCCTCTTGGGTCCTCTTTCACCTGGCTCAACACACCTCAGGGACCCCACTCTGTTATCAATGACTGCTGAGAAAGGTCACCAGAATTTTTGGGGGTATTTCATCACAGAAACTAGTGTGTACATCACAGAAACTAGTACGTATGTGAGGTAAAAAACTAATACCAACCGCACTGAGTCAGATCAAAAGCCCACTTAGCACAGAATGCTCTTTTCAGCAGTGGCTAAGAGTGGGTACTTGTAGGAATAGGGTAAACAAATCTGATGCTTCTGCTAAATGTTCTCAAAACCTCTAGCACTATGAAGCCCAGGGACTGCCTCGTCTGAGTGTCTTTATTTAATAACCATCAACCTATTTTCTTTTTTGTTTTCTTTAATTCAAAACTTGTTCATGAAACTTCGTCTTCACTGATTTTGGCACCAAGAAAACTGTGTGCCAAGATGTTTCTCAGCTTAACCATGTGTTGTGTGATGATCCATCTAACTCTCAGTGGTTTTCAACCATAATGTTTATTTGATACTTGGCATTTGATGAGGCAGTGAAGGATCAGTTTCTAGGGTACATAATCAATACCCTATATACTTTTATTCTCTTTCTTTTTCTAAGTATCCATGGAAGGTGCAAAACAAGGTAACAAATCCATAAAAAATAAAAAAAACCCCACCCAAACAAACAAAAAAACCCCAAAACAATAAAATGAAAGCATTGCATGAGTGTTGCTTTGTACAGAGTGATGCTTTACACACAAGAGCTTGGGGTCTGCACTGATGCTGAAAAGCCTCTATTCTTATCCATAACTCCTAGCCAAATCCACCAGCCTCAGTCTCCAAATGAGAGATTCCCAATTAGACAGCAGCAATGCTTCTGCTGGTTAATATGGACCTGAAATGGCCAATGCTAAAGCTGACGGAAAGATTGCTTAGAATTCAGTGAACTTACAGTGAAGTCTTCAGCGATGATTTGTATTTATTGCAGAAAAAATATACGTGTCCTTGCTGTATTTAAACTGAATGATTTCGCAGGCTAGTGTGCTGTGGAGTTTCATTTCATATGTGGCATTTTTGCACATGAAGTGACGTGTCATGTGTGAGTTACAAATCTTTCTGAAGTGCAGCTGTATTACTAAAAACTGGCACCGTGTGACTCTTTTCACATTGCATGGGCCAAAATTTAGCCAAGAAGAATTTATTACAGGTACCAGAGAATTTGCCAAAATCTTTTTAGACCTTGGGATATTTGGTAGTGTTTTGAAATCCCTTGTAAAGTCACTTAATCAAAATGCACAAAGGATTAGAATATGTCAATAAGGACATGCCTCGGCCTCAGCACATGGGGACTTATTTTCCATCTTTCATTTCTGTGAATCTGTTGAAAAGTAATTATTCCCTCTGTACTTTCTGTATAGGGTGTGGAAAGACCTTCAAACAGCGTGATGAAAACCAGCTGTGAGCCATCAAAATAATATATTCAGTAAAGCAGCTATGGTAACTGGACTGGGCAGGCACCAGCCTATTTTGCATCAGACTGACTGCCCAAAATAATATAAGTAGTTTATTGGATCTTTTTCTCTGTAGTTCTTATACCAAGCTCCAGCCAGTGTGCACCTGCAAGGTGCTCTCTTTAGGAAGGACTTGATCAACAGGGAAGATCAGGTTACTTCCTTTTCCCAAGACGTTGCTCTGTTTCTGAACTTGAAATAAATCATTAAAAAAAAAAAAAAAAAGGAAAATATTACTCAAAAGAAGATGTGTTGAAAACTTCCATCAGTCTTACCTAAGATCAGGTATACGGTTTGGCATAGAAGGTGGTCCCTTTGCTATTGGTAATTCTGAGGTGACATGGGCACTCTGCTCTGGAGAAAATGCCTTTATATTAGGAAAGGTTTTAGACCACATATCACAGGAAAAGGCTGTTTCACTGTAGGTCTCACTGAGAGGTCCTAGGGGTTATGATGTTTGGAGGTCATGGCTGCTACTGGCATTGGGATTTGAAGGAGGATGATTTCTTTTCAAGGCCTAAAGCAGATAATACAGAATCATAAAATCATAGAATCATAGAATAGTTAGAGTTGGAAAGGACCTTAAGACCATCCAGTTCCAACACTCCCTGCCATAAGCAGGGACACCTCACACTAAATCATGCCACCCAAGGCTCTGTCCAACCTGGCCTTGAACACCACCAGAGATGGAGCATTCTCAGCTTCCCTGGGCAACCCATTCCAGCACAGAGGTCTGAGTCTATATTGTTCCACTAAAAATATATCTTTTGGTGTTTTTTGTAAACCCCTTGTATGCATTTTGTTCCTAGAAATTTGAAGAAAGTCAAGGAAGAGCCAACAGCAAAACAGCCTTTTACCAGGCTCTGCAAAATTCTCTAGGAGGAGAAGACTCCAACTCATTCATTGAAGGTGCAGCTACGTGGTATTACTCCCTCGAACACTCAACTGATGATTATTCATCCTTTTCCAGGGCTTTGGAAAATGCCACCCGGTAAGAAATTCATCCTACTACAGCTGTGTGATTGGGGTTAAGCAAGGTTTGTTTTGCTTATCTCAAGTGTGCATTTATATTCTGAAAAACTGGAGTGATTCTTATGTAAATGAACAGACAATGGGGAATATAATTTCATTTTCCAGGAGGTTTCCAATGTAATTGGTAAACAGAAATTGAACTGACTTTTATGCCTTGTAAAAAGTTTGAATAATCTTTTCCTAACTCGTATATTGAATTCAGAATGCTAATGCTTCTCTATGAGCTCTTTCATGTCAGAGATGACTTGATTGTATACTCTGTATCAACTATTGAGTCCTCTCATCCCTATGACAGTAGAAGAACTAACAAACTAGCTTTTATTCATAGCCACCTAATCACACATTTACATACTTCTAGTTTTTGGAAACTTGGAGAATGGTCAAATTTGAAAACTTTGATTTCAGCAACTACATTAATTTTTATATTATGAAACCTGCAAAAAAATAAAATTCTTCACAACATCAGGCTTCCTAAAGGTATCCTGTGTAAAACAGTGAAGCATTTGTGAATGTTTAGAAAAGTGGTTCTCAACCCCATTCTCTCCACTGCTAATTTCCATTTTGCCCATGGCAGAAGAATCTCCTTAAACTTATTCCTCTATTTTCTTGACCCTAGTGTAATCATTTATGGCAGTGTACAGTGATTGTATAACGTCATCCAGTACACATTTTGCTCCTTTTGTGTATGATTTCCCATGGTGACAGAAAGCAGAATTGGGCAATAGGATGCTCCTGTAGGAAGTCTTCTTGTGGAGGTGAAAGGAGAACGCATAACTCTGACTCTCACCTTGTTTGATCCACAAGGATACACTGCAAAGGATACTCACAGTGCCTCCAGGCCTCTTATGAAGGAAATAGTTGGGGTGAAATGTGATCAGATGCATGAACAACTTACTTCTAGAGTACATGTTCCCATCCTTTGCCTTGAAGCATTACAGAGAGAGACCATTGGGAAGTGGAAGATGAGTGCTGGGCCATGTTCACACCACATAATCTATATGTTAGCATCAATCTTTAATTGGCTATGGCATCAAGGTCCAGCAGTTCTGAATAACAGTCAGTTTGAGAAGTTCATTGCCCTGTTGAACGCAGCAGTCATGACACTAATGGTAAGCCATAGAGACCTAGTTGCATGGTGAAGCTTTCTGTCTTACTGTGAGCCTTTCCGTGAGACTTTAGAGACAAGATTTTCCTTTCAGTCCTCAATCAGAGTTGCAGAGCAACCTGCAGAGTTGCAGATTTTCTCCAGGGGAGCCTCAGGGCGCAGGAGGTGAACAGGAGCCAAGATTCACTTGGAAACATCTAATAGAAGACAGTGGTGGGCAAGGTTTCTGGGTGGTCCAGGTGTGCTGGTGCATTGAGGTCATGGAGTAAACAACTCAGAAGGCTGTGGGTTGACCTCTGTGCCGTTTATCAAGTCTCGCACCACACAACATTTCACAGAATCATAGAATCATATAGGTTGGAAAAGACCTTTAAGATCATCGAGTCCAGCCATTAACCCAGTGCTGCCATGTCCTTAATCACTGCATCTACATGTCTTTTAAATACCTTCAGCGATGGTGACTCCACCACTTCCCTGCATACCACAAGGTCTTTAATAAGAAGGGAGTGGGGACAGATGAATTACTTGGACCTCAGGGATATGGGTTCTTTATAAAGGTGAAGTTTGTCCCAGGGACAGGCCACCCATCACTGTGGTATTTGGGGCCGCTGCATACAGTGCATGTGGAAGTACTGTGGTCCATGGGTGTTAAAGCCAGAACTTACCTTCAGTCTCTTTCTATCACCACTGTTACCCATGGGGCTATAATTGTTTGGTCAGCTCAGTAAAGTTTGAAGCCATAACAAACCACTGAAGGACTTGAATTTTAACTCCTCTTCCTATCCAGAGATAGCTCCATCAGAAACTGCTATAACACAGGGCTGTCACATTTGACCATCCACGTTCAGCGCAGGGCTCAGTGTGGTGCAAACACTGACTTTTGCAAAGGTACAGCGGCCAGCAAGCTTCTTGTTTGCAGCAGGATGTGATACACAAATAGCTCCTCTGGCTCTCAGTCTGTGAGAGCCCTGCAGCAGCCTCCTGGGCATAGGGATTACCTGCTTGTTTATGATGTGAGGCAAATGACTTGACTAAGGAAAGATATGAATGTCTTAAAGAGTCACCACGAGTAAGCAGGAGGATGAGTAGTGAAACCAGGACATCTGATGATACTCCTTTGCTAAAACCACTTTGGAAATCACTCCAGCTACAGCAGAATGGGAGGGGAGACAGCAGTTACAGAATGACAGTGACCTACAACATACATGTAGGGCAGATGAGAGCTTTTTGTGTGCTTTTTTTGTGTTTTTCCTCTGTTTTGTTGTGGTTTTGTATTTATTTGAATAAAAAATTACTACCAGAATAAATGTGTAACCTGAGGAAAGTTCTGTGTCAGGAAGCTATAACTGACTGCTAAAGCTTTAACGGGGTTACAGAGTGTGAGAAAGCAACAGGAGTGGTTGTTATAAACTACGCACATTGTGCATATCTTGTGGTTTTAAAATATTTCCACTTTAAAACTGTTTTAGCTGCAATTGCCTGGTATTTTTCCCAGGCATAAACCAAGTTTGATTTTCTTTTTGTTTTCCTTTTATTTAAAATAAAAGGAAAAAAAACCCGAAAACAAACAAAATACCCCAACAAAAGCCTCTGGGATGCCATGGCTGTAAGAAACAGCCGTTTCAGTTTTGTTTCTTTACTTCCCCAGAAGAGCTGACTTCACCCCCCTCCATAGCACCGAGAATCAGTTGTGAAGTGGTGAAATGTATCTTAAATCTATCTCAAAACATTTCTCGAGAGCTAATGCTCTCCAAAGGCTCCCTAGTTTTCAAGGACCATCTGCTCCTCTAAAACCCCATACTGGTAGGCCTGTGAAGAGCAGTAATTTTCGTTTCATAAGGGTGTTGTCAACCATAACTGTCAAAGAACATTGTGGTCAGTCAGCTCATAGCTTGTGGTCTCACAGATGGGCTTAAAATAAACTCTGCTGAACCAAGATAATTACCCAAACAGTGCCTTTCATATTCGTACCAGTTAAATATAGCAACGTGTTTTTATGCTTCTCTGACACTGTTCTTTCTTGCATCAGTCATTCTTTTTTTACCTTACAAGTCTGAAGGAGCAGCTACTGCTTCAGGTTCACTACACTGAGAATTGAAACCTCCCACTTCCGCAGCAGATACACTTGTGTGTGTTCATGTAGTTATGGATATATAAACACCCAAAGACTGTGCTGAGTCTTCGGGCACATGTAGAATGAGAAGTGGTGATATGTGTGCATGCAATTTTGCTTTGGTGAATCATAATGAGATATGCTGCAGTAAGGTGTCCTGTTTTCTGCCTGCCCCTTTTGAACTGCTTGTGCTCCTTTTAGCTACTGCTCACCCACCTTCCAGACTAATTTTCTGGGGCAATTGGAGCTAGGAAGGTTTAGATACATTTGCATGACTCATACTTTTGCATTGCAATACCTGCTGATAAACTTATCATTTCACTATCTCATTGCACTCTTCTTGTTTAACCTTTCTCACCCAGACATACTACACTAGATTATCCGTGTTGATGAGCCTTGCCAGAGGCCCTTCATGGTATCTCCAAAAGCAGTCCCTTACCACTTCCAGTGCTGGAAACTCTACCCCAAAAAAATCATGCAGATCCAAATGCAGTAATGATATTATTCATCCTTAATCCAGGAAATCACATATCTTTTTAGTAGATGCCATTGCAACCTAGTGCTTCCAGAAGAAGGAGCTTTATACTATTGTAAGCATGGGCTCTCATAAACTAGTCTAAAATAGGAATATTTCTTTTGGCCAGGATACTCCTTATTTGTCAGTTCTGGTTTATTTAGTATCATTACCATTGTTCAACACTCCATAAAGCAGCAATTTTAGTGAATTCTAAATCTTCCAGGACTTATAGAGGGTGAATATAGTTTCCCACAGTGGGCTTGCAGGTAGAGATATGAGCTGTCTGGGGAGATTTAAAGTAGGCATTCAATATAGAGAGAGGTCTATTGGTTGAGGAGGGGTGTCCTTCCTTTATTCCATTATGTGACTGTTTCTGTTCCCTCTTCCTCCTTTTTTATCAGTGACCAGTTTATCACGTGTCCCATCATAAGCATGGCCAGTCACTGGGCTGCTGCCTCCAGAGGAAATGTCTTCATGTACCACGTACCTGAGAGCTCCTCACAGAGCAGGTAAGGAGGTGCATTTTAATATGTTTCTTGGGGGTTGGAATTAGATAATCTTAAGGTCCTTTCTAACCCTAACTATTCTATGGTTCTATGATTTAGGGTTTCCAAAACCAGGGCTGTCTATTTGGGCACCCTGTGGAGTAAATCAATAGGTGTAGGTACCTCACATAAAGACTTCAGATTAGCAGGGGAGGGATTGAGCTCTAATAGATTATTTCTCTCTCTTTACTATATAGGACTGCTGTTTCTGAACTGAGGCTTTCCAAGTTAGACATCTAAATTAATTTCTCCCTTTCCAACTTACCTACCTTTGTCAGTTCCAGATTGCCTTTTAGTTTCCTACTCTGCATCTTATAAATCTCCTGTAAAGAACCAGGATGTGGTCTGAGCCATCAGGAGTCCACAGCTCTCAAGATAAAGGGGGTAACAATTTCTAAGGACTCAACATAATTTAACACTGCCTCCTTTTGAAGTCAGTGCAGTTGTACTGTACTTACACTGAGTGGCCTTCAGTGTGGAGGGGCTCTGGGGTTTATTCCTCCTTGCTCCAGCACCATGATTTGTGATCACACAACAGACTGTCTCATGGCAGGACAAATATTTTTGAGCACAAGCATTTGCAAACTCAGGCTCTCTGTCATCCTTCATGGTAGAAATCTACTTGGAAAACTTTCAGCAGGAGAAGCTGTATCAAATTCTAGACAGAAAGGTCTAAGTGCCTGTGGGAGATTGCAGATGTCTTGTTCCCTTTGGCACAGAACAATCTGCTAGTCAGAGGCTGTTAAGGTGGCCTTTCCTGGTTTTAGTTTAGACCTAGCCCCTCCCAAAAGTCAGGATGAGACATTGATGTTTGCAGGCAGTGCTGAGCACTTTGGGCTGATATGTGACACACCACGGTACCCCATGGATCCTTGCTCTCAAGGGCCGGGTGACCAGAAACTGCAGTGGTGATAGCCCTCCTGTTCCCTGGATCCACACCTTAGGGTAACACGGCGCACAGTGATCATCTCTTCTAACTGTTCCCTTATGAGGGAGCAGTGCTTGTTCACTGCTCCCTGTGCTGCCTTTCTCCAAGAAAGACTCTCAAAACCCTTTTCTTTTTCTCAGGCTTTCTCCAAAAGGGCTCAGAGCAGGGACAGCGGGTTCCTACGGGCACCATTTGATACTGCGAACTGCGCAGGTTGTTCCCTTTCCTGATAGCATAGTGAAAAAGCATTTGAAAGAGACCAGCCAAGATCTGGGTTACAGATGAAGGCCATTATGCTGCGGTAACACAGGCTTGCTTTCTTTTTAGCTGAAAGGTTAATCCTTGGGGAACCATTATTTTGCTGGCAGCTCCAGCGGGAATGTTCGCAGTGCTCCCCTTTGGCTACTGGTAGGCTCAGATAAGTGACTTTTACAAGGCTCCAAACTGGGCTGAGTTATGGTATGCCAAAAATCCAGGCACACAAAAAGAAGCCTTCTCAAATTAGCTAGAAAGTTTTCTCTTGCTTTGGAGAATGATAGAGAGCCAGTCACCTGTGATAAGACCTTACTTAATAATAGATGAAATAGTATTTATACAACTTAGACTCACTGGCTTTGACACAATGATTTTGAATTGATGAGTTTCGTTTTCTATCTAGCCTTATTTAAGATCTCCTTGGGCCTAGTTACGTCTCCTCACACTTTCCAGTGCAGTTGTAGTTTACATAGCACTTAGCTACACACTTTAATAATATTTATGTTGTCAGTGGTCTTCCCAGCTGATTACTTTAAGTTTTAGTGCAAAACTTATTAGTCTGCTTTTTCATAACCCTCTTTAAAAGAATAAACAAAGCCAATATGCTGTCTGAAACTTGTGGGAATGTAAGGCAGAGGCTCGAATGCCTTAGGCTAAGCCCTTGCAAGGAGAAATGGGCCTGAATTGGTATGCTGCATTTACATTCTTACTCCTTTTGTCTTTATGCTTAGCTACCATTTAAATAAATGTTGTTTAGCTTGCAAAGGCAAGCACTTAAACAGGAATTGCAGAATTCAGCTTGTCCCTGTCCAGAAAGATCTCATTTGATACTAGGACATGACTATTTGTGAAGTGATACCCTGGTTTTCTCAAGAGAACCCACACTAGGCCATCTGCTGACTATACTGCAAGCTTTTTATTCAAACTTTGTTGTCATTCATTCCTAAATGAATCTTTCCTTATTCTTCATCATGTTTTTTCCATGCAACCTCTCTTGCTTCCCATCCCTACAGCATTCCCAATGCATATAGTATACATGCATTGCAGGCTGTCCGGCAGCCTCACTGCATGCCAATGATGTGATGATGTTGAGGTTAGGAGCTTCACATGGGAGAATGGCCTGAAGTGCTAAAAACTGAGAAACCATCAGTTTCTGAAACCAACAAAGCACAGTGCCTGGGAATGTTACTGGCCATTTGCCCTGCCAGACTAAAACCAACGGTGCACATGAAACAGCCTTCAAGTAGAACATACAAACCAATCCTAGGGAAAGATCTGGCAACCATGTCACATATTCCCAAAGTACTTCCCTAACCACTGGAGTAATAAACCCTGACAGTTCTCAAGTTCTTCTTTGAAATCTGTGACTTCTTAGGAGGAGGAGCAGAGGCAGATACTGGTACCAAGTACAGTTTGGGCTGGAAGGTAGGAAGATGTGGGTTATGTGGATTTGAACTTGCTCAGCAGAAGTGAGAATTTAATCTGGGACCCTGCAAATACTTCAGCTATTAAATTTCTGAATGGAAGAACTCTGTGTTCATTTCTTTGTGTTAATTAATGCAATAGCCAACAGTATGCTTTGCACATAGCAGTTATGGTAAAGGATGCTTTGTAAGTAGACCATATTGGATCAGATACCCTCCAGTGCGTTGTAGCTGCAGGAGCACTTCATTTGATGTTCCTGATCATTCACAGATAATTGACAAAAAAGTTATTTCGCAGTCTATTTGATATTGAATCACATCTTGGTTTGCTGAGATACAGACCTCTGCTTATAAAAATGGAAACTTCTCTAGTATTATGTCTGTTGGGTAAAGAGATAAAATAATGATTTTTTTTGGTCTTTGGTGTCTAAATCCTTCCTAAGATGTCAGTTTACACAGGATATGGACGTTACCCTCTTTGAGTTTGTTACGGATATCAGAAAGATGATGATGATAATATAATTGTCTATAGTAACTATTAATAGCTACCTCACAGGGGTATTGGAAAGAGTACATTAAAATAATATTGTGTTCAGATAACTACAGCAATGGAAACTATTTACTCTTAGATGAAATATTCTGGCTGGGGAAATGGCCATTCACTAACATAAGCAACACATTCCCCAATTTCTACCCTGCCACCTCTCTCCACTCCATGTGCATCTTCCAAAATGTGTAACACAACAGTTAAAATGCGGAGATGAAAAAGTAATGGTATTTCCTCTTGTTTCACATGGAGCAGTCTCCTAATAACTCACAGCAAGATAAACAAGAGAGAAGGAGGAAGTCAGCCAGCAAAGACAACTGCAATAATGCAAAGTAGACCAAAAGTTATTAAACAGGGAGGAATTTTTACCAGTACAAGTCAATTAGCAAAAGTTTGTCTCACAGCTGGATGTTTCTGAAATGTATACACATACACATATTCCAGCATGCATAGATAAGGAAGAAAATGAATGGGAAATAACTAACAAATCATGGGAATGTAATCCAGTAATTTAGCACAGCTTGACCT
>JBCJKH010001755.1:0-18451 GCA_039877255.1 Loriculus beryllinus
GCAGAAGCTCTTCCCTGTGAGGGTGCTGAGGCGCTGGCACAGGGTGCCCAGAGAAGCTGTGGCTGCCCCATCCCTGGAAGTGTTTCAGGGTCAGGTTGGAAGGGGCTTGGAACAACCAGGTCTAGTGGAATGTGCCCCTGCCTATGGTAAGGGGTGGAACTAGGTGATCTTTAAGGTCCCTTCCAACCCAAACTATCCTATGATTCTATGAAAAGTGTTCAAGATGGAAGCTCACAGCGGATAAAGAGAAAAGCTGCTGCCAGGGCTCCTATGCCTTATATCTCTGAAAACTTCTCCCTTCCCATCTGCTTTTTTTTAACTGGCAGAGCACTCTGCAGTGTCTGTGTTTTCATCTGGCAGGTTGTGAAGGGCAGAGGGAGGAGGAGAAATAGTGGGGTTTGCACTGGTTGTTATGGTCTCTGGTGGCAAGCTGTTTTTGTCTTTGAGGAAAGGTGACCATCACAGGCTTTCATGACATCAAATTAGATCTTGGAATGTTTAAAATAATAGGAAAATGCATTTCCCATTGACTTCTTCGGGAGCAGCTTGCACAATTCTGCAAGCAGATGGCATGATGTATATTAAATTATCACTTATGTCGGGGGGCTTATTTTAAGGATGAAAGTGTCATCTCTTGGTATTTGTGCCAGAACTGCTCATCCCCAAACCAGGATATTTTGTATCCTTCCAGCTATCCTGGAAAATAGCTGGAAGGGACATGCCCTTCTCAAAGACAGGTAAAAACTCCAACATCTTGTTCTTCTTTTGCATCTTTTTAAAAAAAGGGAAAGCAATTTTAAAAGTCCCCTTTATAAAAGAAGGGTCCAAATTCGCATTAATTGAACTAAAGGCAAATGTCATCCAGACTTCATTGTAAATCTCCTCCACTTGGGTGAAGGTTCACATTGACGAACAATGACAACATGAATACGTAGTGCAAACATGACTACTAAAGACCAAGAAGTCTAAAGCAAATGCTGAGTCATCAACAATATTTATAACCTCCCACACTCAGAACAGAAGATACCAAGGGACTGCAATTACTGAGATATGACAAATGTTGAATTTTTAATGACGCCAGCTGTAGGACACTTCGCTGTCCAAGCACATTGCTGCGGAAAGTCATAACCTTTGTTTAATCCACGTACACTGGTTATGACTTATGCTCTGCCCAGTTTTGCAGCTCTTCACACTCCATTTTTCCCTGTCCCACTCCTCTCCATAATCTGGTTTTATAGCAGAACCTTTTTCTGTGTTGCTTGAAATCCTCTTACGCTCATTTTGGTGCCTTATACTACACAGTTGTTGAAACACATTCCTTCGTGGAGGATCTGTACTAGAATTCTCTTCACACCACTGTTTCAAAACTACCCTAGTAATTCTATCCCATCACCACAGAAAACTATATTCACTAAACACCACCTGCACTGGGCTCATTATGGCTTTGGGATATTCTGCCCCATTTGGAATGTGAGTTCGTTGGGGGCAGAAGAAGTGACAAAGTCCCACATGTTCCACTGGGATTAAAATATCTAGGTGCTGACAGAATTTCAATACCCAATTACCTTTGATGATCTGGATCTGTGCCTTGCTGTACGTACCGCATACGAATATACTGCACTGCAATTCCAATAAAGAATAGAATCAAAAGTCGGTACATCCCATGAATGATAAAGAAGGTAATTCATTAGGCAGTCAAATATATTTTACATTTGCTGTTAATTTATTTTCTTCTGAACAGAATATTACCTGGCATTTAATTTCCCTCACAGATCTAGCTGCTGCCAGGAAATGTCCTGGTATTTTTGTTTAAGCCTTTCACGTGTCTCTTAATGTATTTTATTATGATTTCTCCAGTGAAACTCTCTCAAACACACAACCTTTCCACTTACATCAGCACCTGAATGCATTTTGCAACGCAATGATGGGCTGTGCTGCATATCTATTCCCACAAGAGCTTTCTGTGTTGCAATTCAGTAATCGCCGTTATTGCTTGCTGCCAGAGCAAAAATAACGTATCTGTGGTCAAAGCCCTAAAAATTTCTCATCGCCTTTTATGCTTCATTTTCACGTGCTTATGCATGGAGGTGAGGAAACAGCTCACGGTTCATAAAGATCATCTAATTGCTTCGTTTGTAGGAACCGGCTGCTGCAGTGGAGGAAGGAGCCCACGAGAGGGCTCAGGGAAGCAGCCTGCAGCCCTGGACCAGCACTCCCAAGAAGAGGCTGGGCAGGGCAAAGCCGGGCCTTGAGGGAAAGCCCATCTGTTCAATCATATTCACCACACTCCTTAAAACATCTTATACAGGGCAAGCAAATAAACGAGCAGTCTAAACAACATCAGCTTTTATTACCACGGAGAGCATCATACATGTATTTTTAATCTTCGCCTGTGTATCTTTTACAAACTTTATTAATAACAGGGCATGGTGCTGTATGGTAATAGATGATCACACTTACAGCTTATGAAGCTTCCTTTCAGTTTTATAGTATTGGCACAGCAGGCTCTGCTGAGCACCACAGGAGCACATTTATAAAAAGCTTATTACAGCACATAGTACCAGAGCTGTTTTTTCCTTTTTCTTTTTTTTTTTTAACTGGGAAACCAGTACTGTTAAATATGATCATTTCCTTTAGGAGGGCAGTGTAAACAACTCTGTCATTTGTTTCTACAAAGTCATCAGTGCCACTGCATACAAACCAGCACCGACGGACAAGGAAGCTATTAG
This sequence comes from Loriculus beryllinus, assembly GCA_039877255.1. Taxonomy (NCBI): domain Eukaryota; kingdom Metazoa; phylum Chordata; class Aves; order Psittaciformes; family Psittacidae; genus Loriculus; species Loriculus beryllinus. The sequence goes on from JBCJKH010001755.1 coordinate 2,730, forward strand.
ACACTGTGCAATGCATTTAAAATCACCGGGGGAGCATGTTTATGTTGCATAATTTTCCACCAAAACCCTCAATTGATTTCACTAGTGTTTTGTTTTCTATTGTGCAGTTTAGTCACATGAAAATGAAAACAGATAGAAAGCCACAATATTTTGACCAAGTGCATACTTATGCATGTAAGCAAAACAGGCTGCCAGCAACATATTAGGCAACATGTAATACTTTTTTCTGCTATCTGATTTATTACAAGGCAGCCTGCTAGGAAAAAAATACCTTTTTATATTTACAGAAGTGATGTTTTTATAGATTTTAAAGATACTGTGTGTTATCTGCAGGATTTATTATGGGAGATTGTAAAGCAAATTCAGATATTTCTTTGTATTTGCAAGTTAGATCCCATCAGTACTTTCAGCAGAGCTGTACAGTTGCCTTAGAGAAATGTTACAGGAACAGCCTTCATGTCACCACTTCTTATTTCTTCACTAGTGACAGTTTAAATAAAGTCCTTAAAATACTTCAGCCACTTGTATGGATTTACTTCTATGGGCTTAAGATTTTCATTAATTTGGAAGAACTTGAAAAAGATAAGTATTTCAGCAAATATGAATTTGGGGGTGAGGAAGGAAAAAGGTCTTAGTAAGGGAGGGAAAAAAGCTTGTGGACTATGAGATCAGGAAGGAAAATCTGGAGTGGAGAATATAAACTACTACTTATGATGTGGAATGTAAAGGATGTTACAGAACCACAGAATGGTCTGGGTTGGAAGGGACCTTAAAGATCATCTAGTTGCAACCCTCTTGCCATGGGCAGGGACACATGTTACGTTATGATACACAGTCAATTTAGTTTGGAATGGGTAGTCAACATGTAATACAAGTAACAATTTGCGAGGTGGAAGTCGCTGTCTTATTGTGCAGTTTTGCCCAGGTAAATAAAGGAAATAATTTCTGACAAATTTCAGTTATCAAAAAATCAAGGTATCTACTCTACAGGACTTACTAGGGCACCTGGTATGAGTTGAATGAGATAAACCTGTCTGGAGAACAGCCCATCCTCTCTCTCGTCTTTAGAGTGGATGAATTATGCTCTGAAGACACCACTCTCCTTTTGTTTGCCATGGAAAATACCTAGATGCCCAGCTTGGATGGATTCCTGTACTTCTAAGTGGGTAGAGTTAAGTGGTATCAGTCCCACTCAAAACTCCTTTTCTGTGCCCTGATCTGTAGTGATTTAGTTCTGTTCATAAAGTCCATCCTGCAAAAGGAAGAGTTCAAGCTGATAAAAACACAGAAATTCCAAAGTGAATTGTATAGAAAGTATTTATTGAGAAATTTAATTACTGAAGTTACAGTTTTACCAAGAGAAGAGCTGTGTCATGATGGCTTCCAAGTAGTGAAATCTGTGTTAAAATTTCAGATTTTAGGCAGGAAATGATACCAAGTGACAATCTCACCTGATGTGTGTAGCAACAACCACTCAAGGTACCCAGTAATTTGCTCTCTCATAAACTGGAACTTGACCTACAGAACTTTTTTATACCACAGTGAGAAATCTAAATTTTTTAAAAAAAAACCAGGATTGAGCATCAGCTGCTGGTCACTTCTCTTCAGCCCAGGAACTTTCTGGAGCTGGGAGAAGCCACACCATTGGAGGAGCTATCTGCTGCCTCTTTGGCTACCGGCTGCCTGGCTGCAAAGTGTTCATTTGGTTCTTGCAGGTGTTTGCATCTCTGCAGGATCTAAACTCAGTGGTGACAGACGACACCCCACAAAGCTGTGTGACAGCTAAGGTCTCTGACTTTAGTGCCTGGGTGGGTTATGGCTAAAGGTTTGGATATGTTTTAGGTGTCTAGATATGCATGGGACACCTGAACTCTGACGATGGGTAGGGCTTTTCTGTTTGGTGGTCACTGGAGTGAATGAGCTCTTAAACCAGTGATCATTTCTCGGCTGAAATTGCTCTCCTCACACCACTGATGGTCGGACTTTTTTTCAGCTGCTCCCATATAGGAGCTGATAGCTCTTTGAAATGCTTTACAGTATCAAAGATGTCTGTGTGGAGCTTCCGGATATGACACTGCAAAACCAGTGTCAACCTGAAGGAGCACCTGAAGTGTAGGTGACGTGCCCTACAGCATCAGGAATGGCACCCCATGCTTATGTGCAGGCAGCAAAACCAAGCGTTGCACTGACCAGTGCTTCAGTGGCTATCGTGGGAGCTCAAAGCTGATCTGCAAATGGGCAGACACCTAGACACCCAAATGCAGGTGCCTGCATCACCCTGGCTTGTGTAAACACATGAAAACTAGTTACAAAAACACACCTCGAAGCTCTAGTGAAGGAAAGAGAGAATGAGAAGTTAAGCCTGCCCGTAACAAACCTTGCAGATAGCTTGCCTTTTGCATTACTTTTTTTCCATAATTGCTACAGTGCAATTAAAAAATAAAGAACTTGTGTGAAGAGGTACTTCCATCCTGCACTTTTGCCTTCTCCCTGGCATGTGCTGTAGCCTCTGTTCCATTAGACTGCCCATTGTTTTTGACATCCCCTTTTAATCCCAAATCACTGCATCATTCTGAGGTACAGTGTTGATGGCTCTTCTATGTCAGTTACATTTTTAGTATAAATTATGGAGCTTAATCTGTATCTAAATGCTCATCTAGATCCGAAATGCAAGGCAGATGAAGGACTGATTAATCTTCCCACCTCTCTCTAGAAACTGTCTCATGAAGATTGTTTTACTGTATTACCATCTTCACTGTCCTTCTGGGGTAACAGAGACAGCTGTTGATACTGGAATTTGGGTGTTTTGTTTCCAAAGAGAATTGTGGTACTTAGGAGTCTCCAGTTCCCTTAATTGAAAACCCTTAGAACCCGCATACATCTCTTTTGCTAAAACTGGGCACCAGCAGGTTTGTTCTGATGAAAATAAGTTTTTTTTTCAGAGATCTCATGATGTGGCCAAGTTGCAATGAGGCAATCATCCTATAGTTGGTGTGTTTGCAGTGATGTCAAGTCAGCATCAGTCTTGATTATTTGCCATTTTTATCAATTATGAAGAAGAACATGGAAAGTGATTTCCAACTGCTAGCAGCTGATCCCAAAACTGCAGGAGAGGTAGTGACAAAGATGGAAGACTGGAACAAGTCTATACTAGTGATTTAAATGGTGCCAAGAACTATGCATAAAACACAATTTTCTATGTATATGCCATAACTGCTTTCTGTACATTGACAGTAAATTGCTTAAGAGCCTTCAGGAGGCACAGCAGTGTACCTCTGAGGCTGGAAGGTCTGAGACTTCCCTTGCACAGATCAAAGCAAACCCAAGCAGGAATTGAGAAACCACATTACATCAGCACTTACTTTGGTCTGACCAGTGCCAGAATGCTGTATTCATTATTCACACCTTCACCAAAGTGAAAAAATGTAAAAAAATCAGGAAGTATGTAATTTGAAAACCTGGAGAGGGTACAGAGAAGTGCACTGATTAGAGAACTAGAAAACATACTGCGCTGTGGTTAACTTCCAGAGTCCTGTTTATCTATCTTGAGGGATGACCACAGTCTAGAGCAGTAAGTCTGGATAACACAAACTGGATAAATAATCTCTTCATCCTAGCAAAGATAAGCTAAGATTTAATAGGTGGGAGCTGAAGCTAACCTAAAAATAAGGTGCATATTTTTAACAGTAATCAAGCACTGAATAATCTACTAAAGCCTGTGGAGGATCATATTTCACTGCCTGTTTTCAGTTAAAAAAAATAAGAGATTGCTTTTCCAGGAGATGCATGCTGCAGCACAAACTTGCCTTCACATTCAGGTTATTGCCACAGAGATGGTTACACACGGCTTTACTGGCGTCAGTAAATCTGGATACAGCGGATTTTGCTACATGGGAAAAACACATCTATCCTAAGCCATAAAGACTAGCAAATTTATCTCTGAAGGGAAGGATCACGTAAATATCAGGTCCTGGGATAAACTGCGTAGATTTTGAGCAAGTTCCTAGGATTGGATGAGTAGGAATGTGTGTAGAGCCCTGGCTGAAAAGACACAGGTAAGCCACCGTCCTGTTTCTTCTTGCTCTCTTTTAATTCAATCTCTTTCTTGGTACATATAAAGTCTATGTTTAACTGTGAAGCATAGTATACCATGAATAAAAGACAATCATGTTCTGCTGCTTGCTTGGACAGGTAAATCCCTACCATGAAAACTTTTAAAAGTTAGAAGATGATTTTCAGACTCCCCTACTCTCTCACCTGTGGATGGAGAGAAGGGGATAGTGCACACCTTCCTCAAATGCAAATGGGATTTATCTAGTTTTAAAAGTATTCTGTTTCCATGGAGCCAGCCATCACTGAGCACTTGTGAAAACCATCAGTTTTTATTTGTTAAGTGGCATGATGACTTATTTAATACTTTGGATCTGGTTACGAAGCAGGAACAGAGTGTGTGAACTGCTGTACACAGAAACAAAGGCTGTTTCCTGCAATAATGGCTGTAATCAAAATGCACCAACAGCCCCACTGTCCCTGCACTAACCACTGTTCCCAGTCCCACTACTGATCCTGCCGTGCCCTCCTCTACTCTTAACCAGCCTCACAAATGATGCAGCTGAATGCAAAGGGTGAGGAAGCAATTTTCCTCATAAGAATTAATGTAGTGGAAAAGACACCTATGATTTAAGAGATACACACAATATAGACAGGACAGCACGTACAGCTTGGAGGATCGCTGGGATCATCGGAGAGGAGACCAGGCTGGTGTTGCATCAGCTGGCATTTTGGAGCATATCAGGGCTCTGAAAGATCTCAGCCACTTCATCTGTGAGTCTGAACAGCTAAACATTCATCTGTTTTCCTGCCCTTCACCTCTGACTGACCTCGATTCATGCAAGGAAGATGGCAGTGAAATTGGAATGCCTCACAAAGAGGCAGCAAGGATGCTCTCAGTAGAAGATTCAGGCTGGGCATTCAGGCTCACAAAGTAGATACATTAACTCTGAAGGGAAAATTGCACTGCCAGCCATTGTGATGTTAACCAGTGCATGTTTTAGAAACACATTCTTGGCAGGTACTAGAGTGAGTATAGGTACTTATGGTGAAACAGAACAAATGGTCAGCATAAAACCTTCTTTAGTGGCTTTTTAGGAAGTAAGAGCTGGGAAACATCAGCGTGACTATAATGGGACAACTATCACGAGAGAACAGTGAATTAAACACATTTGGAATGAAATCTACATTTTGTTATTGAGCATTTCTGATTCTCAGTAACTTGTACTATCAAAATATCAGAGTTCTTTATGCATCTCTATATTCACTCATTCTTTATTTAATGCATTTTCTTCAGGCTCTTGCAAGATTTTTTTTTTTTTGAGGTCACCTGAGGTCCTCTCCAGTCCTGGTCTCAATGATTCAAACTATACCAAAATCTAACAAAACTTGAAAAATGTACTGCAAACCTGGGACTATATGTGCTCAAAGATCATGTAGTTCACCTTTCAAACACAGGAACACTGAATCTGAAAACAAGAGATGAGGCAGCTTGCCTCTCAGGTCCCCATCTGAAGTTTCAATTTTATGGAAAGCCTGACTCCTAAAACATGAATTAGGAGCATCTGGGATTCTCAATATTGCTGTAAATATCCAACTCCTTTATAAAGATGCATTAAATTCTACGCCTCAAGAGTATCATAACCAGCTTGATCATGAGCTGAATGGAACTGCATTCGTCATACACAATTTTTTGAGTGAATTATCTGGCTTTTCTCTCACAGACCAGGCATTAGTCTGTAATTTCATAACTTCTATTCAGCCACCAATGGAACTTTTTCAAAACCCTCCAGATGAATTTTCCACTGAATTACTACCACGTCCTTCTGTAACTTTTTTCTTACTCGTGCGCTGTCTTTTCCCACACTGACACTCTCACTGCAAGATGCTTGTCTAGTTCATAACTCTCTTTCATACAAATTCCCCTTCTGCCTACTGACCATGACTACCTGCACAGAATGAGCACCAGTTGTTTGAAAAATGAATCACCATTCCTCTAGCTTCTACAAGTCCTCCTGTAAGAAACTTAGTGATGTTATACATCCAGTCTACATTGTATTACCCCAAAGATACAGTGGCTATTTCCACAAATACTTACACTCTGTTCATTTTTTGTTTCTATGTTATTATTACAAACATGTGTGCAGACACCAGTCTCTAGAGTTGAATGCAACCTGGATCATCTTCATACAGAAAGCCCTCAGCAAGACTGGCATGACACAGTACACTGGCTAAACATCACATAGGGGAGTGCTGCAAATATGAAACCCCATAAAACTGTGAAAAAAAATGTTGTACAGTAAAACATATAACTGCATCACCAGTCTCTGTGGCATCTTTTGCTGAATGTGTTTGCACAACCCTTCTCCTCTCAACTGGGCACACGGAGAGCCACGGGTGGCGAGGCCATACAGCCATACCTCAAGAGGTACATGCAATACAAAAATCCCTCCTGAGGCACTGCCCATGTGAAAACATACTGAGACAAACTGCACATGGGGCCTCCAGAGCAAGGAGTGTCCTATGCCTTGTATAGGATCTCAAAGCATGCTTCATGCTTTGCATGGGACTTCCAAGCATGGAGCATGCCTTGCATGGGATCTCCAGAGCGAGAAACATGCCTTGCATGGGGCTTCCAAGCACAGAGCACGCCTTGCACAGGGCCTCCAAGCATGGATCAGAACTTGCATGGGACCTCCAAGGATGGTCTTCCAGAGCAAGGAGTATGCCCCGCAGGTGTTTACAGCTCTTAGAGCAAGTCCCGAGTCAAAGCTCTGCAGGCCGAGCTCCAAGACAAGACTACTTTTGGGTGGGAGCATGCAAACCACGGCAGCAAACCCCTACGAGGGATGTCAGCGTGACCGAACGGTGCTTTCACACCTCGGTGCACGCTGACCTATGGGCACACCGCTCAGGGCACAGGGAGTGAGGTGCCCCCCTCCAGAGCCGGAGCGGGCGGCGGCTGCTCCGCCCTGATCCCCTCAAGACACAACAACGGGGCTGCGGTGCCCCGTCCAGAGCCCCCAGGCCGGGGGTAGGTGTGGTGTGAGTCCGGCGGTACCCGCCGCCGCTCGGCAGGGGGCAGGCCTCGCACCCCGCCGCGCGCCCCCACCCCGCCCTCCCGCTCCGGCCGGCGCCGGTCCTAACGGGCGGTGCGAGCCAGGCCGCTCACCCCTCCCCGCCCCGCCGCCGACTCCCCTCAGGGGTGATGCTGGCAGCGCCACGACGCCTCCTCCGCTCACTCTTCAGCTTCACCTGCAGGATGAACGACTCGGCCTCCCGGCTGCCGCAACGGGAAGAAGCGCTCCCCGGCCGGAACCAGCGCATGCCGGTGGCAGGTAACGACCGAACCCACCCCGCTCACCCCTCGGCTCGGGCGTGGGGACGCGGAGACCCGCTCCCTCAGGCGACCCCTGCACGCGTGCGCACACCGCGGCAGCTTGGGGGGGGGGGGGGGGGGTAAAGGAGTCCTTCTTACGGCGCCTGCGCGGGATCTGGGGCGCATGCCCGGTTGACACTCCGTCGTTGGGGGGGTGTGGAGAGGGGGTAATATGGCGGGGGTGAAGGGGTTGTCAGGCAGCGGCGGTGGAGGGAAGTGTTCAAGGGGGGCCTGGAGAACGCGGTTGATTCTTCAGTTAGGTGCACAGGGACGCTTTTCGTGCGCTCCGGCCTTAAGAATAGGAAGTAATCGATCGCTGGAGCTGCCGACAAGCGCATACTTGTTCTTCTCTTGGCTGTATATGAGTTTTCTGTTTAATTTTTACTGAGGGGCATAACAGGCCTTTAAAACAGGGTTTTAAACAGATTTCCCTAGTCGTTACTTTTTCTGTTAATACAGCCTAACCACGGTGTGGATGCTCAAACCCTAACGTTTGCAAAGTTCTTGGACAGTAGTTCTGTGATTTTTTAGTAAAACTCTTTTCATTTTGAGTAAATTTGTATTCTCAGGTAAGCAAAATAGCAGTTGAGAATTAAGCAATTCACCTGTCAGCGCTCTGGGGAACTGAAAGCATTGCAAGATTACTGTCAGCGCTATTCAATAGGAAGTACAGTGGCACCTGGGTGCTCTGAGTCATGAGAGCGTTCGCCCATTGTGCAAAGTGTTTATCTGTGTCTTTGCTGCAGGTCTCTAACAAAGTCTGTGAACTTAGGGGAAAAAAAAATATTTAAACACAGAAAGGACATAAGTACTGGTGGGGAATAAGTGGATGAGCATGGAGTCTTGGAATAGTTCTCCAGCCTGAACAAACCCAGCTTTCTCAGCCTCTCTCCATAGCAGATGTGTTCCAGCTCTTGGATCATTTTCACGGCCTCCTCTGTACTCACTTTAAAATCTCCACATCCTTCTTATGGAGCTCCAGATATGGATGCAGGACTGCAGAGGGGGTGTGTGTGTGTGTCTTACCAGTGTGGGGCAGAGGGGGAGAGCGTCCTTCCCCTCTGATGGCATATACTCACTGAAAGAAGTATTTTGAAAACAGTAAAATCTTCACTGTATAGATGCCTGGTAAAATGCTGAAGGTAGCAGTGTTGAAATGAAAGGTAGCAGGAAGAGTACTATGTCTGATGTGGAGAAAGTGGACTCGAAAGAGGGGTGCAGAGATGGAGTTGATGTTAGGACAGTGAGCTCTACCAAGAGTAGTACGTTGCCTACATTAAAGTGGTACCTTCGCATTGCTTGTAAAAGTCTGGGTGGAAGATACACGATTCTCAGCAACTCCATAAAATGATTTTGTACTGCTGTACAAAAGGTATCCTCATAAGGCCAAATATGATTTTTTCAGCCTTTTTTATGTTATGACTAAATGTGCTGCTATGTACGTAGTAACAGTGTGGACCTCCAGTGAACTGCAAAAGTTAAGATGTAAACTGCTTTAACACTGTGTAACATTTACTCAGTACCAGTTCTTTTATTTAAATTGCCCTTAGATCACGGAATCAGAGGAGTGTTGCTTGGAAGGGCACTCCAGTTCAACCCTTGTCCCAGTGGTGCACTGCCTTCTTGTCATAGAGTTTTTCCATGTGTCCAGCATGAACCTTTTGCAGCACAGTCAGCGGCTGCTGCTCTTTCTGATACTGTCTGATGCTGTTGAGAAGGGTTTGCCTGACTTGTCTCTTTCACTCCTGGTTAAGCTGCTGTTAAGATTGCCCATTGATTTTACCATTCACCAGCTGAAATGCTCAGCTTCTGCAAGCTCTGTGGGTTTGTGTGCTGCAGTCTGCTGACCAGCTTAACCACTGGCCTTTAGGTCTTCGCTGTTTTATTAGTGTCTCGTGAACTGAGGGCCTAAAACTGGATGTGGTATTCCAGGTGAATTTTTGCCAGAATAGTGTAGGGAAAAGGGTTTTTTCCTCACTCTGCTGCCCATGCTCCTTGCAATGCAGCCCAGTAGATGGTTTGCTTTATTTGCAGTGAGAGCACATTGCTAGCTCATATTTAACCTGGCATTCATCATATTCACAGTCTTTCCAGCAGGTCTGAGATGATCTTGCACTGGTGCAGAAGTTGTGCTTCCCCTCTCTGATCTTCATGAAGTTTCTGTTCCTGTAGACCTGAAGTTTTTCAAAGTCTCATTGGACTAAAGCTCTGCTATTTGGCATGCCTGCTCTCACGCTCTGTTTAGTGTTGCCCTCAAATTTGCTGAGCATGTTTTCTGTCACATCATTCATGTTATTGTTGAAGATATTGAATGGTACTGGCCCCAGCATCAGCCCCTGGGGTAACCTGCTGCACACTAGACAACAAGATATTGATCACTGTCTTTTGAGTCTGGTGGTTCTGCCAATTTTTGATGTGCCTAGTGCCTAGCAGTCTGTTCTTCCAGCCAGTACTTGCTCAGCTTCCAAATGCAAATCCTGTTAAGAGATGGTGTGAGAAACCCTGCTAAAATCAACATATTACATCTACTGCTTTGCCCTCATCTGCATAGCCAATTATTTCATTGTGAAAGGCACCTGGCTGTTCGAACAGCCTTTGGTAAATGTGTTGACTATTCCTGATTACTTTCTTGTTCTCCATGTGTTTGGAAATAATTTCTAAGAGGATATACTCTGTGATCTTTCCTGGGACTGAGCTGAGGCTGAGCATCCTGTAGCTCCTCAATCCTCCTTTTGCCTTTGTTAAAAATGTCTGTTACTATCACCCATATCTTGTCATCAGAGATCTCCTCCAGTAATTGATTTTTCTCGATATCACTATATCTAGATCTGTCACTGTGTTGTGGTGGGCTTGCCAGGAAGCTTGCCTTGCCACTCTGGAAAAATTCCATATGGCTCCTTGGATTTGAACACCTTTAGCTTCTTTAAGTGTCTGTAACCCTTTTTTGCTTGCATTGTTTGCTGTTTTTCTTTCTGACTGTACCAGTGCATGGAGAAGTTTTGGAGTAGTTTAAAGTTTTGTGAAGACTTAGGCAAAAGAGATTTTGAGTACTTTGGTCTTTTCTACTACTTCTAGGCTGTGTACTGCATTCATTAATATACCTAGATTTCCTCTGAGCTTTACTTTACTCCTGTAATTTTTTGTGGAATCATTTCTTGCTGCTGTTTATGTTCCTAGCTAGTTTTTAACTCCAACTTTGGTCTTTTTGTGCCTAAATGTCTAGGCAATGCTTTTATACTTCCTTTGTCCTTTCTTATTTTTTCTCCTTCTTGTGTGCTCTCTGGTTGCATTTTAGTCTGTTAAGTAGCTCTGTGTTTTGAGACAAAGTTCCCAGTCTTTCTGTTTGATAATTTCTTACTTAGCTCTCTTAGACAGTTTTTGCAGAAGTTCAGACCCCCCTGAAGAGCGCTTTCTCCCTTTGACAGCCTTACTTGCTTACACAATTTGGTGTTACCCTCCCAGCAGATTTCTGGGAACTGAGATCTCCCAGAGGCCAGAGGCTGCAGTCCAGAGACTTCAGCCAGCTGGTTGTGGAAAGCCTCATCCACTTATCACCTCCACACCATCTCCAGTGTTTACCCTCTGATCTTGACTCAGAGACTCTCAGCAGAAGTGACTTCAGTTTCACACTTGGAGCTCTGTGCCTTCAGGGAGTTTGTTTCAGTAGAGTGCAGCTCCCCATTCTCTTATTCTGTATAAATCTTTCCTAAATAACCTGTTCCAATTGATGGCACTGCTTAGATTGTGTGTGTTGTGCCAGGTCTCTGATTCTTGTCACATCGTAGGTTTATGGCCACTCTTGGACGCTTGAGACTTATTTGTGAACCAAACTCTGCCTCAGTGTGCAGACACTTGAGGAAAACATTTGCCAGACCTCTCTTTTAAATGGTTACTAGCACTGATCCTAATCCAGTGACCTTGAGATGCCCATCCTGTTCATCTTCAGTGGTGTTGAGGGCCTCTGTTTTCCAGGTGAAGAGCTGCAGAGCGTTTAGCTTCTTGTGTGTGCAGTATCTTTGAAGATCCTGTTGATCTCCTCCTGCTGCTCCCTGATGTGATGTAATGGACTTGATTTCTTCCTGCAGCTCCTTCCCCTGTGCTGCAGCAACTGGATCTGCTAGAGCACAGCTATTAAAGGTGAGGCTGCTGCCACTGCTGCGGTCCCTGCAGAGGAGTACCATGCTCTCTCCACAGCCTGAGACCACTCTTAGGAGTTCACTCTGGAGGGAGGATGCTGAAGTACCGCAGGTGTTAGTCATGTCTGGGTCAAGGCGTTGCGTCCTGGAAGATGTTTTCAGCAGCTGAGGATTTTCATATGAGTGGTACTTCTGGGCTCTCCTGCACATTGTGTTTGTTGTGTTGCACCTACGTAGCGCCCTAGTCATTATGCTTCAAGTTCCTGATGCTTTCTAGGTGGGAGATGGACATGACTGTGTTCTGCCCCTCAGTGGGATACATTGTTTGATGGGGAACCTCTCACGTTGAGGGTTCTTGATTGCTGTTCACAAACCTTACGAGTAAAGAGACCAGGTCAGACTACTCTCTCCTTTGCTGGAGTCCAGAGGAGAGGAAACAACAGCAGAGAGAAAACCAGCTGAGTGACAACTTCAACTTGAAAGTTGCATTTTAATCTAGTACTGTGAAGAGTGCATTTCTGTTCCTTTGTAACATGCAGATCGTGGGATTATGTGAGACTTGACCTTGTCTGCATAACCCTTTTTTTGTTTTATCATAAGGTTATTGCTGATGAAAGATCTGGTTGCAGTCAGACACTGTGCCAATGATTTGAAACGTTCTTAGGTGTGCACTTAAACACAGAGTTAGTGCAACACTTTAACCCCAAAAATTCGTTATCCCTTGATACACAAATAGGAAGATGTCGAGAGGGAACAAGACTGCAGTTGACACTATCACTTGTAAAATCCAGCATCTATTTTTGATACCCAAAACTTAAGGAAGATCTTAAGTAATTCATGACAATTTAAGGAAAGGAAACAAAAATTAGTAAGTGTTTGGAAAACGTGACTTCTGCCGGCAATAAAAAATCACTTTTCTTGGTTTATGTCTGGTTGAAAACTTCTTTTTCAGAAAACAGGCAAACTGGCAATTTAATTATGATCTAAATGTTTCATGAAACCTAGAAAAGACATAGTACCATGCTTTTTGTCTTTATGAAGAAAACTGTACCAAGCTGTGGTGGTTGGAAGTTGAAACATAGCAAAGTGATTCAAAATATGCACCTTTATAATGGGGAGAGTTATGAAACATTGGAACAATTTATGAAATTTTGCTGAGCATCCTCTGTCAAATGATGTTTTTAATCAATGTTTTCTTTAAAGAGCAAGAATTAATTCATGGAAATACTGTGCTCTTCTATATACAGAAGGTCAGGCTAAAGTTCACCATGACCTCCTCCACATTTATAATTATTGCCCTATTAATCTATAAATATACAGCTAAGAGGCTTTAATAGGTTTAAACAATTGTGAGACTGTCTACCCATGAGCTGTACCTTTACTGCCTTAAAAAAGTCAACCCACTACAGATGTGTATGTTACAACCGAAGTACCTCTGCTAGGAGCAGAGCTGAGATGGGATTTCCTCACATTACTCACTGGGAAAAAACCATACAATTTCTATTATTAGGGGTCCTTGACTAGTGTTGCTACCACTATGATAAAATAGTCAATTAAATACTGTAAGCAATACGTCCTCACATCCTCATAAAAAGCAGCCATTTTTCAGCAGTAAGGTAACTAAAATTAATTCTGAAAGCTAGAGTTATACTAGAAAGGCAGAAGCAATAAATAATGTGATTTTACTTTAGAGCATGATATTGTATTGCACCATTATAAAGAAATAATTTGAAATTTTTTTTTAAATGAATGCAGCAGCACTACTGCAAGCAAAGAAAACAGCGCAAAAAACCCCAATTCCCAGGTTTTGAAATTTGTTGAAGATCAGATAAATCCAACTTGATTATGAAAAGAGTTAGTGAAGGTTACTAATATTTATGTTGTTTTCAGCTCACAGTATTTTTTTTTATGCCAATTTAACTGACTTCTACAAGTAGAACCCTTTGTAGCACAAACCAGCGATTTCCAGTGACTTTACAGAAATCCATCAACCTTGGTATTTATTTGCGTGAAAGGGTATCTCTGCCTAAATTCATTTAAGCTGGGATATGGTGATCAGGGGTTCTTACCAATGCGTTTTAACTGGTGAGAGGGAGTAAGGGAGATGAACACATACTCTTCTCTCTGGTGCCCCCTGGATGGACGAGAAGCGATAGGCACAACTGGGATGTAGGAAATCCCATTTCAACATAACAACGTTTTTCTTCTCTAAGGTTTTTTGTCTCTGAGGTTGAACAGTACAGCAGACAAGTTGTTACTTCTCCATCCTTGCAGGCAGTCATGACCTGACAGGACATGGTCCTGGGCAACCTGCTCTAGCTGACCTGGCTCTGAGCTGGGGAGTTGGACTGGCTTATCTCCAGAGACCCCTTCCAGCCTCAGCTGTGCCACGACTCTGCACATCGTCAGCTGTGGTGGTAGCACCAGCGTCTGTCTTTCGTAGGGTACTCCGGCAGTTACAGAATGCCCTCAGGATCTTGACAATCTTCCTCTGTTGGGAGACTGAAATGACATCCTACACAAATATGCTAAAACAACCAGCCAAAGCTTACCTGGTATGATGGTATTTCTTTAAGTGACTGCAGGAGGCTGGAGCCAGACCCCCAGTTCTGCTTTCATTCTGGACTTCTTTTACATTTCTGCTTATGTAACACTGACCCATTGCAGAGGAGGACATGCTTTCTGTCTCACAGGATACTCCAGGTAGCTAGAATATGCTTGTGAAATGTTTTTCAGTTTTCTCCAGGCTGAGGAGAGGTATGTCATTTTTTTTTCTAGACTTTCTAGAGGATATATGGAAGTTTTACAACAGGGATCACTTGCTTTTCCTTTAGAGACACCCTTCTTGACATTAAATTTATGCAGAACATAAACAGCTGTTTTATGGGAGCTGCTTTACTCTTCCTGTTCTGTCTCCTGCCTGCTGAGGTAGTACTTGCTTTTGACAGGGTATAGACAGATTGGATTCCACCCTGAAGGACTGCATGAAGAAATGCATAACTTTTATTCTTACATGGAGATAATTTCACACTTTTAAGTGAAATCATTTTAGGTATCATATACCCAGTTAGGACATGTTTATTTGATTTCTAATGTTGCGTTTAGTTGGGCATCTTTTAGTCTTAATAGTTTCCAAACACAATGAACATTCAGAAGCAGAAATAACCCTTTAAATTGTTTCACTTCTGTACTTGTTTTAGTGGAATTTAGCTCTTCATGCTAATCTTCTTTACCATCCCTAAAGCACTGAACAGAAATTACTGGGATTGCACTAATGACCAGTGGTCTGATACTTTGTCTCATCCCCTGCAGCTTGGAAAAGATGGCTAGGCTGCATATACTGCCATAGGCATGTGGAAAGGACTTTAGACCAAGACTTTAACTATGTGTCTTTGTGGCCTGGTGCAAAGGCTTCCCAGTGGAACTTGATCCCTGTGGGCATGTGATCATCCAGTAATTCAAATAACTCAACAATTAGTGAATCTGCATTGTCATCAAGTTTAAATTATGCTGACTTGTAATGATACAACAAAGCATAGTGAATATCGCCAATCTGTGATCATTGACTGAAACCACCAGTACTTTCTTACCAAGGGTGAATGGGAAAATGGAGAATTGCTGCATGGGAAGCAATGGGGACAGCCCAGTCCTATGAGAGCTGTGGATCAGTATGGCATGGGAATCTCCATGGGTTTATGACCTCTTTGTACTGTGCAGCATTAGGGAAAAAATCTGGTACCTTGTGCTTATTTTTTGCCTAAATGTATATGCAGTTTTATGTTGAGAAGTTTTAAAGAGATTTTTCCTAATATTTTGACAGTTTGCCCAATAGTGCAAGGCACAAAACATTGCAATAGAATAGAATTGCAAAATAAAAATCATAGAATCACAGTGGCCACAAGTTTCTCTGGGCAACTTGTGAGGGCCTCACCACCCTCACAGGGAAGAACTTCTTTCTGATAGCTAACCTGAATGTTGCCTGTCAGTTTAAAGTCATTCCCCATTGCCCTATCACTGTGTGCCCTTGTAAAAAGTCCTTCTCCAGATTTCTTAGAATCATATGCTGAGATTCAAATGAGAAAGAGTTTAAAGCAGAGTATGTTTCTTTGTGGAAGCACCTCACCCCCAAGTAACTTTATTATCTGAAAGACAACTTC
>JBCJKH010001767.1:0-14691 GCA_039877255.1 Loriculus beryllinus
TTACTACTCTAAATTAGATTCCCTGAACATGCCAGATATGAGTAGAGCATATGGATTGGCCAAAGGTATCTGAAATAGGAGCCTTTTTTCTCCATGCTACAGCTCAGCTCATCCTGAAGTGTGACAGGCACTTTCAGTGACACTTCCGTGCAGGAAAGGAAGATGATAGCTGTGAAGATGGGCCAGAAGCTTTCTCTCTGGTTGAGAGCTCTGCTGGTTGCACGACATGATTGCATAAAAAGCCATAGGGAAGCTGTGAGATGCTAATGTCTTCAAGGTAGGGCTGAGGCCTTGCTTCTGGATTTTGGATTGTGACATATTTGTCCTTATACCTATATTGATCCTGTGCAGGTAAGCTTTGGCAAAAACTGAAAATGCCAATGAGTTTCTCTGTTTTGCTTTCAACATGGTCATCAATGAACCCTTTAATGTCCTCATTTATTAATTACTGTTGGAGTCTCATGGATTGCACATCCACATCTTTAGCCCAAATGATTTTTATATAGTTAAAAAGTACTGATGAACCCTGCAACACACAGAGGATTTTGGTGACAGAATCAGTAGTGGATAGTTTCACTGATTACTCTGATTCCAGATCTTCAATCTGCTGCATGGTCTGCCTTGCACTGGTGTGCCCTCAGGACCATCTGAGCCCAGAAAATGCCTTTAACACACAGCTATTCATTATTAGTTCTCAAATGGGAGTTGCTAACACTCTGCCCCTTGTTCATTTCAGTACAAATTCAAATACTCATATAAGGGGGTTCAAGCTTATTCCATTTCCATTGAGTTTGCCACTCTATATTGACTTCACACTCAGGTAGAGGCACTCATGTTGCTTAGTTGTAATGAGAGAAGCTCAGTTAAATGAAGCTGTTCCCTATGGTGCAGCTTCCCCCTGCTCTGTTTGCAAAAAGACTGTAACCAGAAACATACAGGAAGAGCTGAAGGTTGTCCAGAAGGCCTGGCTTTCCCCAGCTTCTGGCTCTAAAGAAAGCTTTGGATGAGCCGGATAAGGAACAGGAATTTTAGCTGTTTGGATGAACATTTGCCTTGGCAGGAGGTGTCAAGAATCATCTGAGCTGTAAGCTCATCTCATTTACACATAGTATACTTTCTGGAGAAGAAAGGAAAATACTGTTTTAATAGAGGTTAAAGAATGCTAAACAGTGTACTACCATGGTATGTTCAGATCCTGAGAACAGTTAAATACTGGGAACTAACATACTTTAAGTTTTCAGTTTGTAGCAGTTTGCTCAGCAATGTGGGGAGTCCTCATAAATAAATTAAGCAAAACACCTGTGGTTCTTTTTTGTATTAAGAAAAAAACCCCAAACATAAACTTTTCTTTGTGTTGCTCAACCAACCTTGCAATGGCAGGTTATCTCTGCTGGCACACAGCAGAAAGTTTCTGCAGAGCAATATTGCTTCCAGTGTTATCCAGGTTGCTCAGCCAAATTTGTCATTAGCAGGTTTGCCAAGACCCTCAGGCAAAGAGATGATTTGATAATGAACAGCCACCATCCTATCTGAATAGACAGCTATTGGGCATAGACTGCCAAGAGATCATCTGCTGAATTCTTTGGAAGTATGAATGCCTAGCTGCAAATGTTTTAAACTCTTATCTTTCTGAGCTGCTCAGCCTACCATAATCAGTCAAGAATAGCTTCAATGAGTGTGCTCTGTAAATTCTTCCTGGAGGGAGAGATTTTTTGCTCTGGCACACACATTTTTACATCACTGTGCTTCCCTGTGCGTGCTCAGATCTCTTTTGACTCATTTCCACAGTGTGTCTTTCATTCAAATGATCTTCCGTCGGCCCTGTAGGCCTCCAATTCCTTTTTAAAATCCTGTGGCACACTAAAGGTTCAGCCTTTTGGGAGCTGTGTTTGCTGTCTTCATGTACAGAAATATGTGCAAGGTAGAGGAAGTATTTTCTAGATACTGTTTAGGTTATGAGCTTACACAGGTGCTGCAGGATTACATTTTTGAGACTATTTTAGGTTGTGAAAGTCACAACCTTGGCACGAAGGTCTATCAAAAGGCAGTAGATTTCATGCATAGGTGCACATGATTGCCCTTTAAATAAGAATTGACTTTTCTGGTTGTACATGTGATTAATCATTTTTTCACCAGTATATGGGGGAGGTCACATCAAAAATCTGTTGAACAATTTTGACTTTTTTTTGAATTTTTTTGATTTAGTAGTTTGGTGAAGATGCAACACTATGAGGAAGACAAAATGGTAGCTACTCTGAATGTATCTGAAATAATTAGTATATGTAAGCCAACTAAAATGGAGCCTCTTAAATGGGCAAATGGGAGGCTCTTGAGCAATGAGAATTTGATTTTCTTACCGCTTTCTTACTAATACTGTATGATTCCAAGTGTATCTCCTTAGGAGATAAAACCCCTCAATTCCCCCTTGGATTCCCTGAGAGAAAAAGATGGTTACTACTATCTGAAAAAGCCATTAAGTATTTTTTTAGGCCTAAATATCACCAAAGCCTTTTAACTAGTCATGTGGCAAGAGTAAAATAGTAATGACAAAAACTCTAAACAAATAAGCAAAGGCAACAACATTTAGAGTTGAGTGTACCATATTCAGGCCTCAAATCTGTGCCTTTGATATTTCATTAAGCTGATGTAGCTTGGTTTTTTCAAAGGTCATCAAGGTCTGCCCTTTACTACATTGCATGGAATGCTACTTCTTTTACATCTGCTGATAAGCCCTGAAATGTGATGGTTTATCCAAAATGAATGAAGAATCATTAAAATGGATGCCTTACCAGATAGCAACAGTGGCTGACTCTAGGTATGGCTAGCTTAGAGTAATGGTTAGTTACACCACACTGTCCCATAGCTCCCAGTCCAGACTGAAGACAATCTGCGCTGTCTGCAGACTGCTGCTGACTTGCAGGCCTGAGGTCCTTCCCATGGCGAGCATAGTGAGGAGGGACAGGGTGCGGGCATGGTGAGGACATGTGCCCCAACTGGGGAGCAAGGACATGCTTTCCTGTCCCTTTTAAGACTCAGCCTGTAAATAGCTCCCTCAAAGTGTTTGGCAAATATCTGTGAATGAATCTCAGGACATTTTAAAACTGCTGACTCAGATTTGGGTTTGATGACTAGATTTGTAAGCTTATTTAGCTGTGTAGTTTTGTAAAAAACAATGAGAACTGAGCCTCTAAATACTTTTATAACAGTTGTGAAGTAAGATATTTATTATGGCTTTGTATTCTAGTAACATTTGGCTGGAGTTTTGCCCCTGTATTTTTTCCCTGTTTAGTTTTCTGAAGAGTATATTAAAACAAAAAAAAAGGAGTAATGTAGTCATCAATTACTGTAATAGCCACTAGAGGTCTACTGATATCAGAATTCTGCCAACATCAATTATTTCTGCAAGTATTAAAAATGTTTCATTCAAAAGAAAGTGTTCCTTACTAAACGTTGTTTGCTTTGTGAGGTGTATCATTTTAATTCTCTGAATTTTTAACCTGTTAGTGTTGTTTTTAGTTAAGTACTATTTGATTGAAGCAGCGAAGTGTTGCAATGTAAAACTTACAGCTGAAGGAAAAGTGATTTGAAAGATTGCAAACTATATTCACCAAGTAAGTATATTATAATGTAATTCACTGGATAAAATATGCTTCTTAGTGGTTAACCTTGCAGCAAACAGTGTTTTAATGAAATTGTTCTACAATTAATGGCTTTTATGGCATTATTGAATTCCATCTGCCCTTGAGGATTATTTTTGTATCTCAAAATATAAAACAATCTTCAAACCCTCTTTTAAATGACCTTAGTATGATGCTTTTTAAATTTCTAACAACAAGTTGGAATTAGATTACTGTATTCCCTGTAGGCCTAGTTGCACAAAACCAGGAATGTATTTATTTGGACAAAAGGAGACATGTTACATTATATTTTTCCAGAGACTTCTCTGCAGTCAGGTGACAAATACTGCTCCTTAGTCAAAACAAACATAAAACAAACCCACCAAACACAACGAGTAAGTCACAGTTTCTCTGTGATTCATGGGTTCCTTATCTAGAGTTTGTAGAGAATGAGGCTGGGGCATGAGAAGATCCATTTGAGACCTGGCTGATGGTTAGAGTTAAACATGGCTTTATCTGTTCCTGCTTGGAAAAAATGATTTACATCCTCTTTGTAGTGGCCTAACAAGTCATGAAACAGTAGCCTGTGGGTCTCATAGGAAGTATCAGACCTCTCATGCTTCATCTGATGGTGCATCCTATATGGTGTATGACAAGTGGGGATACCTTTTTTCTTCTTTTCTTGAAAGAAGGTGGCATCACAGGTCGTGTAGCTGAATTCAGCTGCTGTGCTAAGGATATAAACGAGGCACAGTTCAGCATACTTACCAAACTTTCCTGATGCGTACTTATCTGAAGTAGGTGCTTAGTTGAACTGGGATGAATCTCAGTGGAAATAATGATTGTATATTGTGTATCGTGTTGGGTCTGTAATGAAATATTGTCTGTGTACTGACTGTGTTGTGACTGCTGTACTCCCCCTGTTCTTAGCCTAGCACTAGTTGTTACCTTGTGCGTAATTTTCTTCAGTCACTGAAGGATGAGGGCTGTGATAGTGTGGTGACTTCAGTTAGTTGTGCGTATGAAGTCAGTATTTAATGACTGACAGCTAAAGAAATGGAAAATCTATAAAGTCTGTCTTTTTTCAAGCTGTGTATTATAACAGAAAAAATTCTCATGGCCACATCTGCCAACCGTAATATTTATAACGGTATCCAGACATGCTTCTTACTGATCAGAGTGCTTGGTATGAGTATACATCTTTAATAAGAAGAGAAATCATTATTATGATAGCAGAACAACTCAGCCTAAATCACTATACTAAGGGATTTGGTAAACCCCTGTATAAATGGCCACTGTGTACGTAAGTCATAGCCAAGATAGTTCCCACTTATTGCTCTATAAGAAAATATTTAATTTCTCTCCTTCTTCACTTTAAAGCAGAAATACCACATGAAGAAGACAATGTTTTTGGTAGAAAAGACCTATGAAATTAGTTTTTTTAAGAATATCCTTGCTTTCTTCACTGAACAGTTGGAGAATCACTTGGTCCTTTGTGCAAAAGACAAAAGGGAAGATTCAGTCAAGGTGGTGAAGGGAGTGTGTAATCACATCTCCCTACACTGGTCTGGATCCAGGATCCCAACAGGGATTCTCCTTCATGAAGAGCAGTTGGTGGAGCTTCTATGCCCTCCCTGGGGTTTCAGGGGAAGAGTAACTCTAAGTTGCTGTCAGGGCTCCAAAGAAGTCTTGCCAGGGAAGTTGGATAAAGCAAAACAGATATAGACAGAGTTGCTGGGAAAAGCGAGGACAAAGGGTGCATTCTCCAGCCATTTGTCTATCCTGTTCATTAGCATCCATTCACCACCCCATATCTCAGCTCTGAATGAAGAATTACTATATCTGTTTTCATCCAGTGTTGAAAGACTTGGTTGCAAAAAGCTATAGATTGTTAATTGTTATGTTTATTAGTGTTATCATCATTATCATCATCATCTCTCTCTTACTCGTCCCCTGAATTGTTCTGGTCCCTCATACCAACTTTTTAGGACTGTAGCTTCTGTACAGCCCAGGGCTGTTTCTGTACAGCACTGGGCAATAGGCAAAATATTGGGACAGTCTGGCTTTCCTTCTGAACATCCCATACTTGAGAGGAGTGAATGCTGAAAATGGTTACTGTGAGGGACAGAAAAGATATAAGATGTATCATGAGCATGGCCTATTTTTTTCATATTTAAGTAAAAGCAGATGTAAGTTGTGTGAGGCTAATGGGGCATTACTTACGGAACCTCAATGTAGCAAAACTAATGGAAACATTTTTCTTTTCAGCTCTAAAATATAGTGTTTAAATGGAATTACATGGCAGAAGGGGTGGAGCCAGCATGGAATTTTTTCCAGATGTTTGGATTCCTAGTTATCCTTGCCCCAGAACTGGTGATTCACCCCCTCAGACCCTTATTCGCTGTATCTATGTCAGTAGCATGTGAACACCTTCACAGCTTCTTTATTTTTATTTCTGCAAGTGGTATGTTTGAGGGGAAAAGGAATATCTGACTAGGAAAAGGCACCTTACTTCCTTTTTCCCTTGGGTAGAATATGGCAAATTGCCACCCTCTGCTTTCCTTTGCCTCCGAGGAGAGGATGAGAACTGAAATGACAGTTTATTAGCACTCGCTGTGTTCACCACTGTTTCAGGCTGGGACCTCAGCCAGAAACAGAATTCAGGCATTAGGAGTAAATGAGAGGAATATTGTTCACTGCAAGATTCCCAACCCTTTCTCAATCTTGCAGATATAGCCGACAGATTTGACTGGATTCACAATGAAAGCACCCTTAGAAACAGAAAAGACTTTTTTGTTTCATTTTATGTTTCAGTTCTCCAGAAAATGTGGTTGATTTTCAGGAGAGCTGTAAGCAGAAATATTTATTCAGGCGAGAACCCAAAGAAACACCTAAATGAAATGCAAAAATCCATTTTTGCTAAACAAAAGGCAGATTTCAGGATATATCTATACCTATGTATATGTATGATTGCTCTAATTATTTTGAGAATTTTAGGCTTCTAACTTGGGGGACTTTGATATCATGAAAGTGAAACTTACAGGTAAATAACTCGTTTCTGGAGGTGTTTTCTCTTTATGTGTGAGATCAGAAACCTGGGCAATATATTTAGCTGCTGTGTTCCTATTAAATGAGTTAATTAACTACCAGAGACTCAGTGAACTGGATGTGGACACAATGCTGGAGAAAGCCATCTATGGTACTTTTTTTTTTTTTTAACTGAATTGACATATTGTGTATTTTACTTAAATAGCTAGGGTGTTTTTAAATAGAATGGCCTCTGGCCTTAGCTTGGAGACAGGACCTGAGTTTGTGTGCTTTGAGTTGGGTGAAAGAAAGCCTTGGAAAAGGTTTTGCTCTGGTATTGAGTAATATAAATATGTGCAAGGAGAAGACGGCTTTTAGATATACCATGGATTCTGTGGCTGGAACATTAATATCCCTGTGTCTGAAGCTTTTACTTCCCATGACAGTCTAATGAGACACTGACAGTAGCTGTCTGCTTGTCCTGCGTGAATGTCCTGCATTATGTTGTTTGTGTTGTGCTGAAGGATGCTGAAGTGAGGTTGTCTGACTGTTGTTCCCTTGGGAAGCTCAGGAAGAGATGTACTGATTCTCCCATGAGACTATCCTCAGAAACAGTTTTCTGCCTAAATAAATACCGTCTCCTGGGGATCTTCTAGAATAGTAACCACAGTATGACTGCCAGTATCTCTTCATACTGTGAAAATCGAAAGCCTCAACTACAGCACCTATAACATGGAGACACAGTTAAGATGCATCCCCTTTTTGATACTTTATTTTTTACTGACTGAACAACATTGGCTTCTTACCAGTTTCTATGTGTAATTTCAAATATATGCATTTCATACTGTTTGAGACTAAGCTTTTTTTAGGGAATTTGTTCTCCTTATTTACTATTAAAAAAGGCTGAGGTAATCTGTAATGTGTTCTCTGATATTTCTTAGAGGTGTATGCTAAACAGGAGAAGGAAGAGTTTAAGGTGTACTGCTATATTCCTGTGCGGGATTTCTTTGCTGGAAATATGTATGTTTATCCTAAAAGTCTGTAGTGACTCCAGCACATCAGACCCGTTGACGTGAACTTTACAAACAGCTTGTATGCTCTTCTGCAGAAGAATCTTCATAGAAACTGCTTGTGTTTGATATCTTGATATGGAAGAGCAGCAGATTTGAACTTCTCAATCTACAGTTCATAAATCTTTTATGCATAAATTGGTTTCATATTTGTACACTTATGGAGAAATGTTAGCTAAAAATCTGTGCTGCTTCTTCAAGCTCTGTTCAAACACTAGAAGAAAATTTATGTGCAGAATGTGAACTCATTATCATGTTATGTTTTGTGTGCTTCCTTGAACTTTATTTCATTATTGCACCTTGAAAACTTATGTTATGAAGCAAATATTGGCACAATATGCTCTAGAGAAGACACAATGAAGAAAGACTAGAATAGAAAATAACGTGGAATGAAGAGTTATTAAATACACTCTTGGACTTTTCAGTTTGGAAAAGCAAAGATGTCTGAGAGAGGGATGTGGCAAGGGTCTGTACAGTTGTAAGCAGTATATAGTGGTAAACATGGTATTATTCTATGCCGTTTCTCACGGTGTAGAAAATTGGGACACTTAAAATGATTGGTCAGTGAGATCATAAGAATCAAAAGTCATTTTTTGTGCACCAGGTGTCATTAATTTGTGGTATTGTCATAGAATGTTGCAGAAACTGAAAAAAATGAACAGTTCAGAACTGGCACAGTCCTGAAGCATAGATCAACTGATGGCTATTCAGTACAGTTTTTAAAAACCTTTACTCAGAGGAGATCACAAGGTATTGATTGTTGGAAGCTGTGAGGATGCACTAGGAAAAAGATCATCATATTTTACTTTTTCTATGGTCTTTTGCTACACGTGTGCTTAGAACTGGGATACTTGGCAAGATGAATCTTTGCAAGTGACAAGGTGATCCACTAATTATTTCTGCTTGGTTTTAGATTTCCTGGCATCACATCTATATGCCAGACACTTGGTGGTGTATACTTTATAGTACCAAGCAAGCAAAGTTCTGCAGATAAAGGCAGTGAGGGAATTCCCTTCACCTAACAGAGCATCAAAGAGGCAATCTGTAGCAAAACAGGGAGAAAAGGCAGTGTTCAGCTGCATGCTGTACTGCAGGCCTGCTGTTTGATTTTCATCTGTAGTGTGCCAGTTATCATCAGGACCCAACATAAAGGCTGACTGTAACCTGAATCTCTGTCTTACCTCCCCCAGTTGCCTAATTTTGCCATCAGGTGAATTAGAATTCTTCACTGAGAAGTATCTATCTGATCACTTTGTAGAATCATGCTTAATTCAACCATCCTGAAGCCTTTTAGGGTTTTGTTACTGCTGACAATTTTCAACTCTGTTTTTAAGGACAATATGTTATTAAGAAATGAATAGTGTCCTGGGTTTAGCAGTAGCAGCCAATTTTTTCTCCTTCTTGGTAGCTGATGCAGCTCTGTGTTTTGACTCAGCCTGGGAACATAGCTGATGACAGGAATGTTTTCAGTTGTCGCTAAGTAATGTTTATTCTGACCAAGGACTTTCTGAGTCTCGTGCTCTGCTGGGGAGGAGGGGAAACTGGGAGGAAGCAGGGACAGGACACCTGACCCAAACTGACCAAAGAGGTATTCCATACCACAGCACGTCATGACCAGTATATAGACTGGGGACAGTTACCTGGAAGGGCTAAATCACTGCTCGGGTTGGGTTGGGCTGGGTATTGGTTGGCGGATGGTGAGCAGTTGCATTCTCTTCCCTTGTTATTTCCCTTATCATTACTATTATGGGTGGTAGCAGCAGTGATTTGTGTTATACCTTAGTTAGTGGGCTGTTCTTAACCCATGGGAGTTACATTCTTTCAATTCTCCTTCCCATCCCTCTGGGAGCGGGGGGAGAAAGGGGGCAAAGTGAGAGAGCGGCTGCCCATGGTTGTGGGTTGCCGGCTGGGCTTAAACCATGACACATGTGTGACTGGGAAGTCATTCTGTGAGGGCCTAGGTCCATGTAGGTGTGCAGGGGGTTGGCTACCTAACCATGGGTGAATCAGAAATACCCACATTCTTCTTGGCATTCTGCTCTTTGTAGGTCTGACACCAGCCTCCAGTCCCTCAAAGACCTCATTCAACCTCATTCACATGTGGGTTCCGGCTTTTGGCTTTTAATAAAGCTCAGTGACTGTACCACGTATATGTTCTATGACAGGAACAAATAGGTATGGCATCAGGCTGGAGTGTGAGGGTTGTGTATTAAATTTAGAGTTAAAGTGACAGGCAAAACCTATGGATTTTGCACATGCAAGGTGTATGGGATTCTTTACCGGTGATGCTAAAACAGGGATTAATTTTATCCCCACAACACACTGAGAAAAAGTCAACACTTGATCTCCCTGAAAGTCACCATATGGCCTGGCGAGTTTCCTTCCTTTCTAGAAGGTAGAGTTTTGGCGAACACAGTGCTGCTGCAGCTGAGAACTGTGCTTAAAATAACAGCAAGGCTCCAGCTCAGATTGGTAGCCTCTGGCAGCTGCACTGTGGATTGCCAGGAAGAAACTGTTTGCATCCTCAGACTGTAGGGGATGTTCCTACCAGTGCAGAAATACTACTAATTGCTAAATGGTTTGTGCCGTGAGAGGTGGGTGAGGATGTGGGTTTACTGTAAAAAGGGCAACCCAGGCTATAGACAGCAAGTTCGTGCTGCTGAGATGCTGGGTGACTCAGGCTGTGATGGTCTGTGTCCTGCTTAAGAACTTGAAGGACAAAATTTGCTGCAGTGACTGTTTTATTTCAGCACTTTAATGCCTGAGAACATTCACCACATCTGCGCCTCAGTGCTGCGCTGTGTCACTGACAGCACAAAACCAAACTGGTTTCTTTCACTGCACGGGCAGCAGACAACGTGGCAAAGAAGCCTTGCTCAGACAGGTCGTTGGGTTTGATTTGCTTCAGCTCATGCGGTGACCAGCAGCCACTGACAGGCATCCAGCACTGGGTGGCTCTGTGCTGTATATATAGATTTTGGTTCCCCCAGCCAGCCACAATAGGGAAGCCACTACCCCACTCAGCTGGTGTATACTGAAGGTTGTTTTACCTGGGCATTACAAACAGGGCATTGCTCAGACCTGCCTCTGGCCCAGCCACACGATTTCTTGGTAACCCTTTGTTAAATCCCTTTGTTAACAGATATCACCCTCAGTTTTCCTCCTTGCAAGAAAAAGGTTCCTGCTCCTCCTGAGGGGAATGATGAGAATAGAGACTTCTCTGTGGGATCCAGGGTCATCTTGTTTGGAGCATTTTCCTTTGCTGTTAAGTGTGATGGTGGTGTTGGGTTTTAATTACAGCTGATTACATGCTCTTTTTAATCCTCGTTGCCTTGCTCCTGAGTAAGAGCTGAAGGACACTGCCCAGACAGGCTGAAGGCATCTATCCTAGGGCTGAAGGTCCTTATCTCTAACACTGTGCAGCAGCTTTGAACAGCAGCAAAAAGTGGATGTGAATATTACAGTGTCTATCTTGCATAACCTTTGTGGAGCTTGTATTGGAAGACGCTGAGAACACATTAGTGTTTTCTTTCCCATTTTATGTTTTCAGATGTAATCCTTACCCCAGTCCCTCATCTTTCAGAGTACTCGGTCTTTATTTTAAAACAGATTCAGGGTTTCTTGCATGATTGATAGGCAAGAAGCAGTCTCTCATGTGGTTCACATGGTGCCAGTTCAATGCAGATGAAAGGGAAGTGGGATGAACTACGCTAGCAGGTGGCAAGACACAAGGACCCCATGGGTGTCACAATGCCCTTTCTGTCCAACACCCCTTGCCACTTACCAGAGGTAGCTGGTGCCATGGTTTAATCCCAGCCAGCAATTGAGCACCAGGCAGCCACTCACTCCCCTCCTTGGGATGGTAAGAATCTGAAGAGTAAAAGTGAGAAAACTCAGGGGTTGAGATAAAGACAGTTTAAGTGAAGCAGAAGCTGTGCACGCAAGGAGAGGGAACCAAGGGATCATTCACCACTTCCCATCACAGGCAGGTGTTCAGCCATCCCCAGGAGAGCAGGAGTCCATCTCATGTACTGGTTACTTTGGAAGACAAACACCATCACTGAAAATGTTCCTCCTTCCCTTCTTCTTCACCCAGATTTAGATTGGATAGTGTGAGACCTGAGCATGACACTGTATGGTGTGGAACACCCCTTGGGTCAGTTGGGTCAGCTGTCCTGGCTGTGTCCACTTCCAACTCCTTGTGCAACCCCAGCCTGCCCGCTGGTGGGGTGGTGAGAGGGAGAACAACAGTCCTTGGCTTGGGTGGGCACTGTTCACCAGTAACAAAACCATCCCTGACATCAACATAGCTTTCACCACAAACCCAGAACATTGCCCACACCAGCTACTGTGAAGAAAGGCAAAGCCAGCAGAGCTGGGGAAAGGGCCAGGCTGTTCCCAGTGTGTCAGGCCAGGCAGTATCCTCACAGCAGATCTGGGCCATTTGCTGATCCTTACTCTGGACATCACCCAGGAGCAGCTCTGGCTCTTCAAAGGGTCACACAGCTGCACACGGGCAGATAAAGGGCTGGAAACAGGAGTGAGGCTCAAACATGCCGGTGTCCCTGATGTCTCTGGCTGATAGGCTTGCTGACTGTTTTCCTGTCAGGATCCGCATGCCTCTTTGGCAGCTGAGAGATAAAAAGGCTTCTGTGGATAGAAAAGAAAACATACAGAGCTCCCATCTGGGTTCTGCAGCCTGAACCTCACCAGAGCAGGGCTCACAGGGAAGAGATGATGCTATAAAGGATCCGTGGGAGAAATCGTCCTGGCTCCGGCCTGTGTTGCCTGGGCAGAGAGGAGGTGTGCGCTCAGTCCCTGCACCTTGTTGCTTGTGTGGAAATTGCATTTCATATTTCACCATGGGCTCCAGTTTCACAGCAGGTGTTGAGCTACCTGCCAGCATGCAGCTTGTGCCTTTAAAAGCTGCTAAATCATAGAATCATAGAATCATAGAACCAACTAGGTTGGAAAAGACCTTTAAGATCATCAAGTCCAACCATTACCCCAGGACTTCCAAGACCACCACTAGACCATATCACTGAGGGCCTCATCTACAGTTTTTGAATGCTTCCAGGAACTGTGATTCCACCACTGCCCTGGGCAGCCTGTTCAGTGCCTGAACACCCTCCACATGAAGAAATTCTTCCCAATATCCAGCCTAAACCTCCCCTGGCACAGCCTGAGGTCGTTACCTCTTGTCCTATTACCTGGGAGAAGAGACCAACCCCCACCTCACTACAGCCTCCTTTCAGGCAGCTGTAGACAGCGATAAGGTCCCCCCTGAACCTTCCCTTCTCCAGACTAAACACTCCCAGCTCCCTCAACTGTTCCCCATCACACTTGTGCTCCAGACCCTTCACCAGCTTCATTGCCCTTCTCTGGACCCACTCCAGCACCTCAATGTCTTTCTTGTAGTGAGGGGCTCAGAGCTGAACACAGGATTCAAGGTGTGTCCTCACCACTGCTGAGTACAGGGGGACATCACTTCCCTGGATGGCTTTCTCAGGTGCTGCTGGGCTTTCTGTGCTTCCTGCGTAGCAGGTCAAGAGCGAGTGGTCAGACAAAAGTATGCCTGCACATCCCAGCCTGGTGTCTGAACACCACGAAGCCCTATGTCCCATTGAGAGTCTGGGAGTGATGAGCTCCCCACACGCTCCCTATAAACCCTTCCTCTCCTCTTGACTCTGTGTGTACCCATTCAGTTTCCCAGTTCCGCGCAACCTCCTTAGGTGTGTTTCCAGAGCCTCATCTACTAGCACTCAGTTTTGCAGCCTATGTGGCAGTGCCTTTTTCTGTATTTTTGAGTGGATGAGATACTATCGGTGCAGATCACATCTATTTCCAGCTGAGCTGACTTTCTGCATTTATAAGCACCAATCACAGACTGGTAACCAGGTACAAAATAATAACCAAGGTGAGTACCTGACCACCATGGAATTGGGCTTTGCTCTTGCAGCTATTTACATTTAATTCTGTAATGGCTTTTCAGGGTGGTTTTCTTCGTTGCTCTCTATAATGGCTCAGCCTTTTGTCCCAGGCATAGCCTAAGGCTTGTACTAATTTTGTCTGGCAGTGAGCATCATCATTCAAATGCAAAGTTATGTACAAATTACATGCTTTCATCTCCTTTCATCAGAGTGTCTTTCTGAGCCTTCTGGTTTCTGTAAGTTGTTCACTTGGCTAAATTACCTCTGTGAGCTCTGAATTGCATTTTGGCTCCCTCACACATCTTTGAGGTGGTTAAAGCCATAGCACATCTCAAATCCAACTCCTGCCGTCTCTCGACTCAAGGAGGGAGCCAGATAAGCACAGATAGCTGAAGCGAGTTGTGCTCCTCCAAGGAAGGGAACAGCACACAAGCATCTGCATGAGGATGGAGCCTCTCACTCAGCAAGGCCATGCAGCACGTTGTCATTCCTGGCCTGGGGTGCAGGAGCTGGCAGAGTCAAAGCAGAGCTGCGAGCTGAAAGACAAGAGATAACTGGAACATGCTGCAGGCAGGAAGGCTCAAAGGCAGCAGCGGACTCTGGCAGCAAGGATGTGAAACCACAGCAATGCACTGCCATGAACTTTCCAGCATGTGGCCTGAGCATCAGGGACACGGATCAGGGACACTTGGCAGCTACACAGAGTAATTGTGAGACAGGCATTTCTGAGTGCCCATTTCCTTCCCTTTAAATATGTTATGGGGAAGAGGATCACCACCTAGCCACCTTTCCTCTTAGAATTGCTTTCCTAACATCCTCTACACGTCTCTGGGTGCAATTTAAATGAGTGCACATCATAACGCAAAAGGAGGAAAAAATCAGCAGAAGAAGAATCTGAGGATGGATGGTATCTGAAGGGGGCCTACAAGGATGCTGGGGAGGGACTCTTCATTAGGAACTGTAGTGATAAGACAAGGGGTAATGGGTTCAAACTTAAACAGGGGAAGTTTAGATTGGATATGAGGAAGAAATTCTTTACTGTGAGGG
>JBCJKH010001771.1:0-10154 GCA_039877255.1 Loriculus beryllinus
TAATTTGGTTTAATTTTAAGAATTAAGTACAAAAATGGAAAACTGCAAAACTTGTAGGTTTTATATAGTATCTTTGTGATGCTATTTATTTCATATAACCTGTACTTTTATTCTCCTCAGCAGACAAACATTCTCTAGGTTTCAGTCTCGATGTTTACAGGTTTGAATCTTTTTTTGTTGCTCTCTTTTGATCAATAACATTAAGCACCTATCAGGAAATTATGATTCTTAAAATGTAATAAGCAGTGATGCCTACTTCTCTTACTCTAATTTTTTTAAAGATTTTTCTAAAACTTACACTGTATGTGAAAGAATCTGTTCTGAAACCACAGTTGAAATGTTAAATGTGCTAAAGGTATCAAATGAGAGCTGTATATTCTGAAGATCAAAAAGCAGGTTGTTTCCTTGAAATGTGTTTCAGTGCCAGTTGGTAATTAAGCAAGTATAGTCAATAGTGTGGAACTGAACCCAGGACAGGGGCTAGAAAACAAAATTGCAATACCATTTAAAGGGAAAAATATTTTCATGATTTTGTAGTAACAGAACTGCATGGGGAAAAAAAGCTTCTGCAAACGCATCTGGTTGAAGTCACCTCACAACTGACAAATACTAGTTGCTGAAATCTAATTAATTCCAAGTTCAGTAGAGAAAAGCCATGAATATTATTATTTGTATTTCAGGAAAATTGAACCCCACTGTATTACAGCAAAGGAGCTACAAAACAAGAAAAAGGAAGTGAGAAATAAAAGTCTATCACTATAGCAGATGGGGTGATAAGGCAGGAAGCAATTCAATGATTCACCCATGGTTGCATGGGCAATCTCTAGCAGAAGCAGGAACATACCACAGATTGTGCCAATCCCATTTCCTAACCCACAAAACTGTCCATCTTTCCTGTTCTGTTCTTCTGCTGACTCTACGGTGAGTAAGGGAAGTGAGCAGACTTCTACACAAAGATGTACCCTCTTTTTGTGGAGGACAAAGAATACCTAGCAGATGGCTCAGTAATACTAATATGAATCACAGTTGGGCAGAGAAATTGCTTGCTAAATCTGCCTCACCATCAGCATTCCTGAACCATAAATCAAGACGGTGCTGCTAAAAAATCAAGAGATCCACTAATGGCAAAACCCAAAGAAAGTCAGTTATATTCATAATCTAGAATACTAGCACTGCTTTAGACATGGCCAAAAAGTGAACGCATCAGGCCAGTGTTAAAATGGGAAAAGTCAGATTTTGATAAACATAAGCCATCTGGTGACATAAGCAAATGCAATTTCCATTCTATTATGACCTTATAAACAAAAGAAATGTTCTGATTTGGGGAGTGTAAATTAACATAATGAGGAGGTAATATTATAAATCACATAAATTTGCTAAAGCTTACAGCTCTTTGAGAAGTGTATTTGTCATGCAGCTGTGGCCATTTCAAATGTGTTGTGTTCACTAATCAAAGCTTTATGTGCTGATTCTCAGAACAGAAACTCTTACTTGCCTCCAAACACTGAATGTTAAATGTGGTTTATTTTATTAAAAAAAACCCAAAACCAAACCCTCAAATCAAAACCCAAACCACAACTATGCATATATATATATGCACGCTTATAGACACTGTATTTTCTATTTATTGTTAGCACATCACAGGTAGTATCAGAGATTTCTCATCTATTTGGAAGGGTACTTTTTGTGTGCTTTTGTGTGACACTTTTCAAAACTCAAGATTATATTTTAATTTTAGCCTAGTGCCAGAGAAAATTTGTGCACCTGTGCATTGTGTTCAGAGTAAAAGGCATTCCCAAGACTGAGTTATCAGAAAAGAGATGTGGGAATAAGTCAGAGGTTGGAAGATTTAGCCCAGGTAAAGAAGCTTTCCTGGTCCCTGGCTGACCATGCATTGTACAAATACCTTAGATCAAGCACTGCTGCACATAAAAAACAAACCAGCTCTTCACAAAGCTAAAGTATATCTGGCAGAAATTACTAATCAGACATCCACCCACAGTAAAGCATCTGTGAGGTTCCAACCAATGTTGCCCATGAAGACATTACAATCACACTGCAGTTGTATTATATCTGAGTTAAAAAAGCTTTGCTGACTTTGCTGGCTCTGCTCAAGACCAGTTCAAGTATTTCTCTAACAATGGCACAATTAATTCATAACACACCCACAGATAAATGTAAGCTAGCTGTACAAAATCATAGAGAATTGCTAAAATTTAGAAGCAAACAGCAGATACTGAGGTAAATTTGCTAAAACTGGCAAATAAATAGCAGATCTCTCCTTCACTAATGATGTGATTCAGCAGTATCTTCCCACACATAGCATGTACTCAGATTTACCTCCCCTGCAATGATAGGCCTGAATTCATCCTACCTAAGCATAAACACTCAACAAAGTCTGGGGTCTAGAAGCATAGTCTTTCTCTGACATTACTGGTGACAGGACATAAATCTCCAAGGGGCAATCAAACCACTTGGAATATAAGGAAGCTCTGAACAACACACAAAGCAACAGAAACACACAACCTCACAGACTATATGATCTACCTAGACAGCTAACAGATACAGGAAAGAGTTACAACAGGGTGAAGCAAGTTAGCCAACAACACGCAGTATCTTACAAATAACGCTAGAACTACAGTTAGTCTCTTGAATCCTAATTCAATGCCACAGGCAAAATTTTCTTCAACAAAGGCAATAGAAAAAAGCTTTTGAACATCTTGTAGAACAGTGTTGTAATCAGAGCTAAACCAAACCTTACAGGTTTAATTTTAATTACTTGTTGATAATTATTTGAATCTTTTTCCCCTTCTCATATTCTACTGTATGTAGCTAGTGGTGATGCTGAAGAAAACTTCCACCTTCAGTAGGAAATAATTAGCTAGTCTTCAGCAGAAGTTGTGCACTGTTATATTTTGTTAACAAACAAGGTAGTCCATCATTGTTTTCAGAAACATTTTGGTCAAAACAATTCCTATATTATGTTTTCTACCACTGACAATAGGCTTATGAGAAAAAAAAAGAGAATGTGTTTTATGTAAAATATTGGTAAAGCATAAATATTGGGATATGTATAGAATTATTATAGAAGTAACTATTATAGAATTCAGTATTTCTGGAAACCAATTCTATATTATTGGAACCTAATAAGAACATGGTCCTATTATTCTAAAATAATTTTATGGAAGTCTTCTCTCCTGAATAATACCATACTTTGTTCTCAGTTCTCACATCTCTCAAGTTTTTACTGACACATTCGATGGGACTTAGCTTACCTCTCTCACACACTTCTCTAAAAGTTTCTGATCAGCTTGTCATACAACTCCTTATCAGTCACAGGCTGGATTTTCTTTGGTTAACCAGCTGTCTCCCTCATTCCTATGAGAAAGAGCTATTGTTCTTCCATTCTGTGTAAGTTTTCTGCAGTGACTCCTGTGTAGCTAGCAGCTTAGCAAATCTGGAGTTTTTTTCCTGTCTTTGATTTGTTTCCCAGTTTCTGAAGTCATCCTCCACAAAAAGATGCTTCTAATTCAGAGCTCTAAATCCTTAACACTGCTGACCTACTGGGAGTTAAATCGAATTTTAGACATCTGGAATGCTGAAGCCAAAATATCTTTATATATTTGTTTTTCATTCCCAGTGTATTACACAATAAGAAGGAAACAATCGTTTTAAAATTCATAATTGTGAAAAGAAATAAGTCACAAAGATACTCAGCATTTCTCCAGAAATGTGATATGATCCGACATGGTGTAGTGGTGGACTTGGCAGTCCTGGGATAACAGTTAGATTTGATCTTAAAGGTCTTTTACAAACAAGTTGATTCTATAACTATAAATCAGGC
The DNA here is from genome assembly GCA_039877255.1 of Loriculus beryllinus. Taxonomy (NCBI): domain Eukaryota; kingdom Metazoa; phylum Chordata; class Aves; order Psittaciformes; family Psittacidae; genus Loriculus; species Loriculus beryllinus. The sequence continues at coordinate 3,845 of JBCJKH010001771.1, forward strand.
TGTTTGAGAAACCAACTTTCATATAATATTTCTAAGCCTGCCTTTCTTAGTGTTGCTTAAATTCAGCTTCTGAGTGTCTGATGTAGTTAAGTCCCTGCCCAAACCATCTGCAGAGAGTCACTGATCAGCTACAACAAAAATACTTTATAATGGTCAGATAAAGCAGGACTCAAACTACAAAAAGCCCAGTCTAGATTTTCAGTCAGTCGACAGTTCTGTTTGCAAAGTATCTTATTAACAGCAGTCAGCATAACAGAAAAAAAGTTTAATTATCCTTTTGCTTCTACAGTTTAAAGGTGGCTATAATTTAATTTTCTGTAAGCCTATAGACCTCTGGGTGATGCAAACAGACACAGTTTTGTCCACTTTACAAATGCATTACGCAGATATACAGAGGTGAGGATCTGGCCTTACGCTAATGGCAAAGCAATGCTAATATTAGAAAAAAAATCCAACATCATCTTAGCCTGTCATGTTTTTCAATGACTTACACAGAAAAAGAAACCACTGAGACAAAAATAACTTTGCTGCACTATTTTAGAGCTACTGAAGAAAATCATACAAATCAGGAAATTTGCTTATACTTTGATTGATCATCTCTGTATACCATTTTTCAGTTTTGCTTGGTGTTTATAAAATGTAAAGCTTCTTTCCTAAATGTCAGTCTAGAAACAAAGAAATCTAACCTGTTATTCATGTCTAATCTTCTGCACAAGTATAGCTTATCAAAAGGTGCTTTAGGTTATGGTTTCTATAATCACACTGATTCTAATTTGGAATAATCAAGTAAATAAATAAATTTACCAAATGGCAAATAAAGCCCTGTGTGCATTTGACTTGTAAATACATCTGTAAAGTATTTTATTAACAGCAGGTGGCAACCTTTTAAAATTGGACTGCAGCAGCATGGTTTTACTTTTAAACATATAGACGCAAATTATTTCAAGAGTGGTTTTATAAGCAGAAGCTGGTTGATCTGAATGTCCGCTTACTGAGAAGATTCATATTAGCATTCTCTTGGTGCTGTGCTTTTATAGAGGAATTCTGCATAAACTATGGAAATTATAAATTTTTCAGGAATCAAATACAAATACTCTTTCATACTGCTATTCAAATACTGAATATTTGATCAAAATTAAAGAGATAATTTGAGACGTAACTTAAGTTTGGTTAACTTCTTCAGTGTAGTATCATAACCTCGGAACTACAAATGGTCCTATTTTTATTCTTCAAATGCAATCAGATTCACTGTTCTACTGTACTGCAGACACCTTGAGAGCTGTTTGTTGATGGCTGTCAAGGGATAAACATGCTGCCTATGAAAATATAACATAACTTGATAACATAAAATTCACATCTGATGTATTAACCATATCCTGATCCAAAGCATCCCTGCTATCTAAGGCCTTTCTCTGACTATCAGAGAACAACTCATCAAAATATCCAGAAGTAAAAGAAATTGCTAAATTGATTTTTGCTGCTTCCTGGCTTGCAGGTGAGAACACATAATTTCCCAAGTGAATGGCCAAGACATCTTATACTCCTTACACCTTATTTTGTTATCTTACACCTATCCAACAGTGTATCCTTTTACTTTAGGACATTGTATCTTTACACTTATATATGATCAGATTCACTAGCTGCCATCTTTATTCATTACTTTTGAAGAAGCTCAAAAGTACACCTTTATTAGCTTTCAGTGGGAAAAGCTTGAATCTGTTGGGAGGGCAAAGTAAAAAGTGCTGCAAATAAATATATTTAAGCATTACATTAAAATGGGAAAAAAGTGCCTTTTCATTTTAAATTACTTTTTACAAAATGTTTCAAATGTATTCCCTCATTATGTACAATACAGTAAGGTTCACATTTTTCCTGCAATGGAATTTATCCCAAATGTATTACAAAGATGTCTCTTGCATACTGGATGAAAGGAATTATATGATTTACAAAACCAACCCTGATATTCTGAGAAACAGTGCATTCAGAAAGAATGGCTGTCCCAGATAATATAGGCATACCTAGGCAATGAAAAATTTTTCTGAAAGTTTCTTTATTGTGGTATTTTGATGCATTGCTCATATATCCAATAGGACTAGTTTACACCTACCTACATAAACACAACTTTACTGAGAAAACCAGCAGTGACTTGTCTAAAGCAAGGATAGGTATGGCTCTTTACAGCTACAGCTCTATGGATGTTGACTTGTCTCTGCTGAAGGTGACCATTAAAGTAAGCCACACTGTAGTGTAGACAATAACAGTGATTATATTTGCATCTCACCAGGACACCTCTGTTCACTGCACCGTCTAACTTCCTCTCCAGTTCCTTCACACTGTTGCCCGGTCACGGCAGCACCTTGACAGATCCTTATTCGCCTCTACCAGCCACCGTCACAGGATTTGGAACAGCCACTCCAGTGGCCCCACTGGTTCCACTGGCCATTTGCTGTTCAGAAAAATACAGTTATGATGACAGGAGGACATGTAGTTTATTCTTTACTTGAGGAAAAGCTCCCCAGATATAACTGGTAGCAACAGAAATGGTAGATGTAGACACAGGGAAGATGAAGAACTCCTTACTTGGCTCATGAATATAGGATTGCTGTCTAAGGGACTTGCATCTCTGGATAAAATAAAAGGAACTGGTGCACATCAACTTTCACTTAGAATGCAAAACATACATTGTCCCTTTTGTATTTTTTTTTATACACTTGCATAGTGCTGTTGTAGGGTAATCAAAGACATTTACAATGCACATGAGTACCCTTTAAAAACTAAATAAAAACATTTCTGCATGCGATATTTTAGCAGCTTGATTTTTACATGCTCTGACAGTGCAAATAAGGCTTGAAAGACGGTATAAATGTAATTTAACCACTCTGGAAGGCTTCTTTTATACTTGCCAGAGAATCATGAAGTAGTCTCAGTGTAGAAGGGAATCAAACATATCTTTTTAAAATTGAGGAATGTCCTTTAAATGTTGATAGAACCAAATAGCTGATATACAGCCCATCATGCAACCTTTCCGGACTTATTCTTCAGCTTTTGTCTAAACAATTAAAGTGAATGAGGCCCCAGGTCTACCTCTAAAGGTGGCTTCTCTGCCCCTTTGCAGCCTGCCAAGTCCTGTCACGGCAAGGGAACTTGCCTGTGTATCCCCAGTTCCTGCCTCAGAGCTACTGGCAAGACTGTCCTGAGTCTCCCCTGGGCAGGGAAAGCAGAGATGCAGCTCCCTGCACCAGTCGGTACTCACCAGTGCACTCAGGGTTGAAGCATTCCCGGCTCTCAGCCCAGGGCCCTCTGCACTCTGAGCCACCATGGGCTGCTGCTGTGCACTGCCGGCTCCGCTGCTGGGTGCCATTGGAGCAGGTCACTGAGCACTGGCTCCATGAGCTCCACTCTTGCCACTGTCCGTCGACTGCCATAGCAGGCAAAAAAGAGATGGATACAGCAGAGTTACCACCTAAGCCAGGAAGGGCCTCGCGACTTCTTTCTAGGCTAGAGGGTTTCAACTTAGACCTGAATGCAAACCCTTGGACTGCGCCTAGCCTGAAGATGGTTCACTTATGGCAGCAAACAAGTACAGCCATTACATGCTACTTTAAAATAATTCAAAACTGTTTTCCTTTTTTTTCCAAGTAAAGAATGCTGCATCTCCTCTAAATGTACACTGATACAAAACAGGATGAATTATTATTTTGTTCACATACCATGCAGTTTGAAAGGCCTTATTAAAAACAAGGCCTTATAAAAGACTTGTCTTTTTAGGCAAAAGTGGAGGCCAATCTTGTAACATTTAAACCCTGAGCCCCTCAAAGCAATTTATTACAGAGGCAGTGATCATTCAGATGGATCAGTTTATAAGATTACCGGTCTTGACTATGAAATTAGGTCTCTTTAGTCAAATAGCAATAGGAAAACAAGAGTTACCACTTTGTTCTCTGTTCTCTACACTTATACTGTTGAGCATACTTTTAGCATGAATCCTCCTGTAACGTAAATGTTCCCAGCTCTTCGACATTTATTGACGTAAATTGTAGGAGGACGAAAATGGCCTTCCTTCCTCCTCAGGTCTGCTTGTGCAGAACACATACTGCATAATCTTCCTTTTGAATTTGTCAAGCTGAATTTTTAAACACTATAGATATGCTGACCAGTTCTGTGTTTAGTGTTTTGTATTAGTCCATACATTTTGAGTTTGGCAGAATATTCCCATGGGCAAAGGTTTAGGGCTGGTTTTTTTCATTTCATATATCAGAAAGCTCCTTGAGGTAAATAAAAATATTAAAAAACAAAATAATAAAAAATACAGATTAAGTTTCCATAAAAGTGAAAAACCATATGGTCTTAAATACATAATAGGACTACATGGTATTTTTCAAAACAGGTTCTATGAAATGTGTTATTACTGATTGTGATAATTCAGAATCCTGTGTTCATACAGATTTCAGCAATCACTATGTCCTCATTGCAGCTGCAATTATCCAATATAAACTCAAAATGTAAGTTGTGATACAATTTTGATTACTACTTGTCCTTTAAAACCTTTTTTTTATAACTACTATCTTGTAGTATCTTACTTGGTGCACTTGCTAACTCCTGACTTCAGGATTCTTCTAAAGGATGGGTGGAATAGCAGCTTCCTAAGTTAATGATATTAATTAAAATAGGAAGCAGGATCTTTAAGTTAGTGATTGAACATACTGTGTCTGTATGGGTGCACCACTGCTCAGTAAAATATAAAGGTGAACTATTTTACTGTTGTCTGACAGAAACTACACAACATTTCAAACAGTTCAGTTACTATTGGTATCTCTAATGCTTTGGATCTTGGCGCCCAGTGGATTGAAGAGGCTTTCTTCCTAAAATTATATATTAAATATTCTATGTAATGCCTGGCTGTGAACCACTTCTCTATATAAATGCCTCTCAAACTATGAAACTGTGTCCTGATAATTTATTCAGCAGAAAATGGAAACCTTTCCAAACATGGAAGCTGCTTGCATCCATTAATCATTAAAGCTTTATGTGAAGAAGAAAACATTATGGAAATTATATTTCAGTGCAACCTCTTTAGTTTTATTCATTGCTATATAGTATTATTTAGGGTAGGAAAGATTGAATCAATTATTACAGTGTCTTTGGTGAAGACTCATTCTGTGGTTTCTCATATGTATTTTATGCATCTTCCTGTTATCTTCAGGAGCAAATAGCGTGTGAGATTTCTATTTCAGAAATACTGTTAAAAACTACAGAATGCAACAAGTAGATTCCTTTATAAAAATGAACATTCAAATTACAGCAAACCTTAGCACTGACCAAAGATTTAAACAGTTGCAGTACTGTAACCACTATATAACTATCTCTGGCGAAAGTCATTTATGAACAAATGACAGTTCAAAATCCAGAACTCTCAAATAACTTCCTATTTTGACAGATAAGGTGAAATATCTTTTGTGTTTCTTTGCAATATTGAAGTGAACTGAATGCATTAATTTCTTCTCTGTTGTTTTATTTGGTATTCCTCTTGTTGTCAACTCTGCTTCATGTTCATATATCATGTTAATTATTTCTGTGTAGGCACATGTACAATAGCACTGCTGCCAACTTGGTCAAAAATTGGATTAATACAAAATTTTTGCAGCTACATTCAACACTAAAACTTTTTCTTTTTTTAAAAAAAAATCCTAAAGTTGTAGTAGACTCTGTGGACTAGCGAAAAAAAAAAAATCTAAGAAATTTAGTTTTAATTCTTTGAGGCACAAATTTCCATTTTTTCCTTTATCTCTGTTTTTAAATCATCAGACAACCATTTGCTACTGAAATGCCCATCAACCATTTTCAGGAAGAGCTCAAGTCACAGAAAATCTATTTGCAGCAGTGTTGTTAACTCTGGGTATTCAACAAACTCACTGCAAGGGCAACCTTCACGCTGTCAGACAGAACCTATGAAAGAGATTTCTCACATTACAGCTACCTGATACCTTTACAATACCTAAGTCTTACAATGAGTTCATAAACAATAAAGTATCATAATGTAATAATCTTTATGGTTATTAAACTTATTTTAATACTTATATATTATACACATATATAAAATACGCATTTTATATATAGATATATATACTTTGTATAAGGTCAGATATTGACAGGACAAAAGGTAATGGTTTTAAACTGAAATAGAGTAGATTCAGATTAGATATGTTAAAGAGGTTCTTTACTGTGAGAGTGGTGAGACACTGGCACAGGTTCCCCACAGAAGTTGTGGGTGCTCCAACCCTGGAAGTGTTCAAAGCCAGGTTGGATGGGG
>JBCJKH010001802.1:0-16983 GCA_039877255.1 Loriculus beryllinus
AACAGTTACAAAAATAAGAAAAATAAAGGAAATAAAATACTACTCAGAAAAGGTAGCATATACATTAAAATGTATATAAATTACTTAAACATAGTATATTTTATTTCATTTGTCTTCTGTCTCAGGCAGTAATGAGACAAAAAATGATTAAGAATTATTTAATTTGAGTGTTACGTTTAGCTAAGCTCAGTTTGCATGTCTGGGACACTGGTTTTGAGATTCTCAGAAGACAGGAGCCAATAGTTTGAAGCAGTAAATTATGACCCAGGAATGGAATTGATTTTTTGAATTCATAAGTGCTTAAGGAACTTAAGACATTTTTCACTACAGTACCTAAGTTCACAAGTGTACATTTTCAGAAAAATCTAGAAATGCAGATATGTTTCAGAATATAGTGCTGCTTATTTCCTGTTGCTAACTGAATTACTTTGGGAAATTTTACCTCAACAATATGTACGTATGTTCAAAAGTTTTATTAAAGTAACATGGCATGAAACCCCTGCATTTCTAGAGAACTGAGAAGAAAAAAAGAAACAAGAAACGGTCTTGAATTATTTGTGCATTTGTAGATACCGAAAAAGCACTAATACACAATGTGATATTCAACTGAAAATGCTTAATTAAAAAAAAAAAAGATAAAAATTTACATTAAAATCTCAGAGTTTCATATCCATGTCCGTTTTTATTTCTTTAGAACAGGATAGTATAGCTTTAACCCTTACAATAAAAAACAGGACTTAATGTGATCTAGTATACTTACTCTTCATGCATTTTTACATTCTACAACTGAATTCATTTTTCTCATGTAACTTAAATTGTATTCCGATTAATGGAAACTGAATTTTAGTAGTCTGAACTTCAGTTTAAGTAGTTGAAAAATTAAGGTAAGTTGAAAAATGCCAATGAAGCCTAACATAAATGACTTAATTGCTTAATTAACACATTTTATAGCACATATATTGTGTTATTCCATATCCCCTTGTAATTTTTTTTTAACATGTTAATAGATTTTGAAAACCATAAAATATTAAAAAATCCATGTTATTTTAGAACACAAAGGTCACATGACATGCCTTTTGCTTTAACTGAAGGTTATTCAGCTTGGAGTGAAAGAGTACTAAATTATAGAACTTACCAGTTTAAACTGATATTCACAAAACCAGAATTGTTATTTATAGCTGAGGTTGAAACTGTGAAAAAGTATCGCATGACTTTCAGATTATAAAGGTGTGAACTGCTTACCCTAGCAGCACACAAAAGAGAGAAGATTTTTAACTTTCCTGACTTAGGTCTGTAAAATCCTCTGCAACTGGCAACAAAACTTGAAAATAAGGATAGTAGAAAACATTATTCCCCTTCTAAAAGGAAAAAAAAAAAAAAAGTTCTTCACAATTTTTATTCTTTAAAAATTATATCAACCCAAAGATATTTTTAACTTGTATATATTCATATTTTGAATTATGACAGATTGTACTTGTCTTAGTGGAGAAACCTCAAATAATTTTATTGTTTTTGATGAAGCATCAAAATAATCTGAATGAAACACTAGGTTAAACAAAGGCTGAGATACTGAACACCACTGTTCAGTAGTGTTACAAGACCCTGGGGATCAGGCAAAAAGCCTAGAGCAAGGCTGGCTTACATTTTGTCAAAGAGGGTCAGCTTAAGAAATACTGGAACAAACTGGATATTCGTAAATCTGTGGGCCCTGAGGGATGCACTGATGAGCCAGCTGACATCACTCTAAGGCCACTGTAATTTCTGAACAGTCAGGGCAACTGGGAGGGGTGCCTGAGAACTGAAGGAAAACGCAAACCCTAGACACAAAGAAGGCCAACAGCTTCCTTCCTCCCTCCATTCTGTGGAGTGTTTCCAGCAGGTCAAGGGAGGTTGGCCTTCCTCTCTGCTTAGCACTGGTTAGGCCACATCTGATGTCTTGTCTCTAATTCTGGGCTTCCCATCATAAAGAAGGTGGGACTTACTGGAGTGAGTCCAGTGCAGGGGCACAAAACTGCCAGAATATAAGGATTTCTCAATTCTGATCTAGTTGTGAGGTATGATGCGATGGAATGTTTTAGAAATAGAAATAGTATTTGTAATTGGGAACTAAACCCTCCTCTAAAAGTGGTCTTGCAGAGATCTAATTTGACTTCTGAGTAGTATTTTATTTTACTAAGATTGATTGGAGACATGATTCTAATATGCTAGTTTACCCCTTTGTTTTCTTCATTCCATTTTTAAAGTAACTTTTTTGGGATAGGTAAATTAAGTGTCTTTTATTGACAGCATCAGCTCTTCTGGAGAATCCTGCTTGGTCTATAGCAGTCACTGCTATTTTTAAATTACGAAGAAATCACAATTAAAGGTAAGTTTGAGGCCAGATTCTGGTCTGTAAATGTTGAATTTGTGGACTCCGTAGAGAAAGGAACTTCAATGACAGGAGCTAACAGAACTGGGGTTTGGATAAGGAAACAATCGACCATGTCCTGAGTTTTGCAACTTGAATTTGGTTTTCTTCTCTTTAAAGAACGATTTGCTGCAGGAAGATGATTTCAACTTGGGCATCAAGAGATATGTATGGATAGTACTAATGTAATTGGATTAGATTTGTGTTTTCTTTGTTTTGAATATGCTTTTAATCTAAACTTACTGGAGTAATGAGTAGACTTCTGTGTTCGTATTAATTTTCTGTTTTCAGTTGTGTTAGATAAGGGTTGCCTGCTTTGATCTGGGTTGTACTGCTGTCAGAATTAAGCATTGTACTTCTTACTGGTTTTGTTGTACAAGTCAGCATGAACGTACTTGAGAAATGCCTTAGAGCACATCTGGATGTTCATCTAATGTCATAGCTGCATATTTGATTGAATCAGTGGCTTGTTTAGCCATGCTCAACAATAAAATATTAATCACTGATACAATAGCATGTGCAAATGAAAGATGTCCTGCTACCATCTAGTTATTGGCAGACTTATGCCCTGGGCACAAGCTTACCTGATACTGTTTGGTAATGAGCTGTGTGACAAATTCGCCAGCTTTTACCTATGAGGAAGGAATTAATTCAGCTGTAGATGCAACAGAATGCCTGCAGGTGTCAAGGGGGAGATTCATAACACCAAAACTGGCTGGTGTTTGGCAGCATGGAGCAGCTAGAGGTCTGGATTTAGTCCCCAAGAGAGCTCCATTTCAGTAAGAGGGTTGATTACTCTCTGAGGGCAAGGAACAAGCTCTGCCTTGGAGCAGGAGTGAGAACAGTGCCCTTCCTGGTGTCTGCAGTCAGCTCCCAGCAGTAATCACTTCTAAAGCTGTAATCACAGCCACATGGCAGCACTGTGCCTTTTTACTGCTTTCTATTCTTAGCGCTCGTAACAAGGGATTAAAGAGCATGATAAAAATATACACTTGAAAAAAGAGACTGTTATAAAATATGATTTCCTTTTGAAGGACTGTATTTAGTACATGATGAATCCTGTAGGGGAGGCATGTATGCGTTTTCAGTTGCTGCCAAGGTTTCAAAACTATTTTAAGAACAGCAGAATCTAGCTGTTGTCATAGTAGCAATAAACCTTTTAATCCCACTTCCTCTGGAGATGAAGCTGTTCTGTTCTTAATCTTCTTAAAGATCATCAGGGCTGTTTATGGGACAAGGAACTAGGTATACAGCACAGTGAAAACGCGACTTGTTACCCCCAGAAAGTTTAGCACTTTATTTTGATTGTGTTTGACTGGGATTTGCTAAGTGACTGATCTTCTGACCAGCTAATAGGAGGGCAGTCACATGGGAAGCTGTCCTTTATTTATACCAGTGTTTTGCCATTGACAGCTTCTTGTCATGGCTAAATGAAGCTGTTTATAGGTACTTCTGGGCAAGAGCTTGCCACTATCATGGATAAACCATAGTTTAAAATAATCCTTTTGAGGAAGTCTTTTCATCTTCAGTGCTTCCATTTGTTAAGAATCTTGAGGCTTCCCAAACAGCATTGGGTCATATTTAAATATTGCTGTAAAGTCTGTAGTCCCTGAAAAGTTAATGCAATTGAAAATTCCTTGGAGTATTTGGGTAATGCAGGTATTGTTTACTCTTAAATGTACAATAGGTAGTCAAGAAAAATCCACAGAAAACTGACAGCTTCCTCATCTGGCTTTTGGAGATCAGTTTAGCTAGGTCGTGAGAATTTTAAATGCCGTGTCAAAATAATCCTTACAATAGAATTTGGCATCCTGAACCAAAAATGATGCGAACATTTGTTCATGTGTATCTAGGACTAAAAGAGACCCAGATGAAATTTCTCAGTAATTACTGACATATGTGCCATTGTCAGTTTATTTGGTGTAGTCTGGTTATAGTACTGGATCATGTAACCTCACATCCTGCATATAAGCAATACAAAAACTTTGTTTTGAACTTGTGTTTCAGTTCATATGTAACAGCAACAGTTTGGGGATTTTCATTTGTTTGTTTACACGAAGTCTGCATGCTCTGGCTAGATGGGTGCTCAGTCTTTAGGACAAATCACGCAAGAGAGTAAATGAGGGCTGGAGCACCTCTCCTATGGAGACAGGTTGAGAGGGTTGGGGTTTTTCAGCCTGGAGAAGAGAAGGTTCAGGGGAGGTGTTAAAACAGTCATCAAGTACCTAAGAGAGGTCTACAGAGATGTGGCAAGGGACTTTTCACAAGGGCATGTAGTGATAGGACAAAGGGTTTAAGGTGACAGAGAGGAGGTTTAAGTTAGACATTAAAAAGAAATTCTTCACTATGAGGGTGCTGAGGCATTGGCACAGGTTGCCTGGAGAAGCTGTGGTTGCCCCATCCCTGGCAGTGTTCAAGGCCAGGTTGGACGGGGCTTGGAGCAACCTGGTCTAGTGGAAAGTGTCCCTGCCTATGGCAGGGGGGTTGGAGCTGAATGACCTTTAAGGTTTCTTCCTACTCAAGCCATTCTATGATTCTGTGAATGCTTCCAAGATTAGTTATTTCTTTGCATTTTTTTTTAAATGTACTCAGTCGCCCCTCTATTGAAAATTTTGATCACAGGTAATTGGATTTTGCTTTTTCCTCTCCTTTGCAGCAGCCCTTAGTTCAACATGACCTGCAAAGATGTGTTAGATAAACCACTGACTATTATTCCTGTCCCTCTGTCTGTGGAGAAGTTCCTGGTATTAGAGGGAAGCTAGCCAATTACTGCAAAAACTCTGCAACACTCTTGGCTGAAATGCCGGAGCAGTTTTAGCAGTTCTGAGTAACTAACCACCCCTTTGGTGACTTTTGTTTGACACCTGATGCTACCGCTATACCTTTTAATCAGATCTGATTGCCCGTCAGGGTGCCTTGCTCACTGGGTTACCTGCACCACTGTTTAAGTCCTGTGCATTTTATCTGCCCCTTGGAGATGCTGGCTGGCCCGCATATGCACTGGGAGATGGGGAAGGTGTTTCCTTCCTCTTTCCCCTTCCTTTTCAGTGTTGGCTTCAGGTATTGGAGGATGGAAGAGGGGAAGGAAAGGCAGTGGACACCCTCCAGATAGGGTAAAGTCTAAGGATCCTGGTGTGGCATTTGTACTACCCAGGTAATTTCTTAAGTAGAAATCAATCTGATTTGGAGATAACTCTGTTAAAGTTACCATGTTTTCTTTACTGAGCTGTATTATACTAAATTAATTCTGAAGTATTTTGATCTGGCTGGTGAGTAGGTGGAAGCAAAATGGGAAAAGGCTCCTTGATTCCTTAATACCTCTCTGGACACTTAGAATATTGAAGTATACTATTCTATTTTGTGCAAGGATTATAATTTTAGGTGGGTATCCTTTTGGTGCAGTATTTTACATCAGAACCTGTAAATCATGTAGCTTTATGCCCAGCTTAACTCAAGTTCTACCAAATTGCATGAGATATGATTAATACTTACAATAGCAGCAAAAATTAAGTCTCATGTTTTAGTAAGAAAGCGGATTTTATCAATACTCTCTAAGCTCTTCAGGATGAGATCATCATTGTATCAGTGTCTTAGTGCTGAGTATTTTGACACACAGAGCAATGGTGTTTGTCTTTTATTGGAAACAAATTGAACAGCTGGGTACAAATGTCTCCCACTCTCTGTTAAGGGAATGTTCAGTGTCTCCACTGCTGCTTGCTCTTTAGTGGTTTGTTGGGGTTTTTTTCTAAATGGTTTTACTATAATTATAGAGATGAGTGCTCTTTATGCTTAAGCTTGTAATGACTTTGTTTGCATAATGCATTCACCCAAATGGACTTCCTAGATGGTGGAGCACAGAGCTTGTGCATGCTGAGCTGCCTGCTGGGCATGCCACTGGGGACAAGCCAGGGATCTGTGAAAAGGCTGCATGAGGAAACAGTGTGGAGAGCACCAACACTATCACTAGAGATGGTGACATATTATATATCTCAATTGTTAAAATAGTGACCATTGCTATCTGGGAACGATAACCTTAAACTGTCAAGTGCTGTCTCTCACTACAGTTCTGTAAACATTGTGTTGGACATTCATGTCTGTGGCTGGTAAAACTAGAAATAGATACATCAATGTAATTATGCGCCTGAGAAGATGAGGTATGTGGTTTGTAGCTTTTCTTTTTATTCCACAGGGTTTATACCAAGTGGTTTGCTTTGCCAGCCTGAGCAGTTATTTAAAGCCATTCTTGTTGGGGTTTGCAGTTTTTTTTCTTCCCATTTAAAAATCTAGTCTAGTGAATTTTCCTCCTTGTGTTGCTGAGAAAACCCCAGACTGAGAGTGATGTAGCTTACTGATGTATTCCACAAATGTTCCTAGGACCTCTTTGAAATAACCTAGAAACTGGAATGCCTATGGTCTTCTTTCAGATTCATACATAAAAGGTATGATTTTTGTGTCTGCTCCTCAGACTCTGAGGTATGCACATAATAGGAAACCTGCATTTCTGACTTGTGTGTGCCTGTGGGTGAGAAGAATGGTTGATTCTCTTTGGCTCAGAGATCTGTGAAGAAGACACAAGTATGTCTCACATGAACCATCCTCAGCTTGGCAACCTCATCCTGTCATTTGCTTCTAGTGCTAAAGCCAGCATAGCTGTATGGTATTGCAGTCAGATGTGGTAGCTTCCAGCCATTATGGAAGGTTTCACTTCCACCTCTGCCACTTCCTACAATTTTCCTGCCATGCACAAAAGCAGGAGTGGGTGTTCCCAGTGTTTGCTCCCATTTTGCTCTTATTTTGCTCTGCCTTTCCTGCTTTCATACATCTCAAATCCGTGTGCATGAGGGAAAGGTAGAATAGAGGAAGAACACATGGGAGAAGGCTGATAGGTTTAGCAATGATGTCTCTCGATGAATGTAGCATGTACTGTAGTGAGAAGTTTAACATCAAGTTTTCCTGATTTAACATGGCTATGAAATCACCAGACAGGCACCATTTGGCTGAGTGCATAGAAATCACCAGTGTTTTCAAAATGATGATTGCACAGTCAGGCCCTTAATAATTGTAGAAGCATTCTTACAGCTGAGCTGTCTTCCCTTGAATGTGAAGAGGAATGGGGATGACTGCAAAACAGCCCTAGAAATACCTTGCCGTGCAGTGTTCAACCCTTCTTCCTAAACCTACTTCCTAGACTCTGCATGTTTTGAAATCAGCATCTTCTTTGGATGCTTGTCTAAGTTTCAAACATTTAATAACATCCATTCCTGACGGTGTTCAAGACCAGGTTGGACAGAGCCTTGGGTGACATGGTTTAATGGGAGGTGTCCCTGCACATGGCAGGGGTGTTGGAACTAGATGATCTTAAGGTCCTTTCCAGCCCTGACTATTCTATGATTCTATGAAACATTACATTTCTTCCCCAGTGAGAGGGAGAAGCTGAATGTACTTCATCCCCCTATGGTGCAATGCCTCTGTGTAATGGAGACTAACAGTGGTTTATTATTTTCCCCTGCTATGTTGTGCCATAGATGTCTGTCTAACTTGCTACTTCTCCACCACTGCAGTTTCCTGTGTGTCCTTGTGCGCTGAATTCTTGTGGTTTGAATTGTTTTTTCAGGTATGCTGTTTTGCTTTTTGCCCAGACGAATTCACTCTTGTCAGTGTTTACCTCTGCCTCCAGTTCTTCTGCAGCAGTAGAGTCCGGTACTGACAAAAGGTAAGAAACTACAGTTCATGCTAGACTCCTTGCTCTATTTCTCTAGCTCTAGCGATTTTTGCATCATTCTCCCACTGCAATTTTCATAAGCTTGTCTTCAATTCCTAATTGTTCCTTCATCAAAGAATATTTTGAATTAAACCAAGCCTAGTAATGATTCCCATCTTTCTCATCTTTTGAGAGATAAACTCCTCTCATGCTATTCCTTGTTTTCATTCTACATTGTTATTTCAGTAGTCTCTTACCTAATATCTGTTGCCAAGATTCTGTCTGTATCCAAGGCAACTTCAATAATTTTGAGAGTAAGATAGTGAGACGTGATGTATCAATTACTAATATCCAAGTAAATGACCCCTGTGGCACTCCCTTTACACACCATTGTAATTCTGCTTGATTTAAAATGCTTGGGTGCAGTGTGTACAGTTGTGGAAACAGGGAAGATTCCTCACTAATGAAGACCTGCTGTTTTGTAATGCTGCAGCGTGTTCCAGCCTATTCCAGTGCCATGTGCATCACATGGGATCTGGGCTGACAGCCAGTGCAAATGTTTCTTCAAGGACTTTAGGACATATTCTAATTATGTTTAGATTCTCCCACTCCCTTTTCATCTGAAGGATGTCACTCTTTCTGCTCATTTCAAAGTGTGGTGCAAAGCACTCCATCTGCCAGCATGAGAGGGCTCTGCTGGTGCACTTGTGTGTGAGGCAGTAGGATGGCTGGCTTTGTGAGTGACTCTTTAACCTCCAGCTGTGAGAAGTCCCAAGCCTTTGAACACTGTCAGAGCTTGGCCAGTGTCCAGCAGTGTTTTCATCCAGTGCTGAAGGAGATGTAAAGTACCCTGGAAGAAAAAGCTTTCTTTTTCTGAGCCAAGCAGGGGAAAAGGGGTAACGAATTGTGGAATGAAGCTTCTGAAACTCTTTGCAACTGAAAAAGCAATGTTTTGTGGAGGAAAAAGGAGGAAACATGTATTTGTGGGAGCCATGCATGTGAACATGTGTATTCTCTCTCAACCTGGTATTGAATGCGTGTTATAGGACTACAGGATCTTACTTACGGGTCTTTTTTTAAGGGAACTGGAATTGCAAAACACCATGCGAGAATAGAAGTCGTTATATAATGCTGTGCACTGGAACATAATTCTGTGAGGTGAATACAGTGAGGTCTAGTGTGAGGCATCCCTGCCCATGGCAGGGGGGTTTAACTAGGTGATCTTAAGGTCCTTCCCAACCCTAACTATTCTATAATTCTATGCCTGTCTGTGATACATGGTAAAGAAGACTGTGCATTTCTGTGGGCAAGTACAACAGGCTGAGGGCTTTTAAAAAGGTGTAGCCTCGGCCTGGAGGAAATGTTCTTGGTGTGGGATTGGAAGGAGAGAGGCACACTTTTCTGCCCAGACTCTGCAAGCTGTCCAAGGGCAAGCCCGTATGCATGCATCTGCTGTGGTATGTGCTCTCTGACCAGACAATCAGTGCCAAATTGCATGGTTTTTCTCCTGGAGAGCCACATGCAACACCACCTTCTTTTCAGTCAGTTTCCCAGGGCTGATATTGTTACATCAGATCCCTGGCTAATTAATGATTCTTATTGTCTTGGCAAGTGCATTAATTAACTGGATACAAAAGAAAGTCTGGGTCAAACTTCAGAAAGCCGGCCAGACTCTCTCAATCCCTTGTGGCTGCTGGGATCACCCTGCTGCCTGCTGTGACCTGAGTTGTCAGTGTATGGTCAGCCTAGCACGTCTGAGCCCTGATCCTCACAGGTTCACAGCAGTGCTCAGCAGCAGTTCCAGACTCTGTTGTGGGTAGCATATGCGTTCAGGAAGAAGTTTTTCTGTTATATTTGGGGCCAATGTTACTGATAGAGCTGAAGTGAGGGAGGGGAACCAGGGACTAAAATCTTGAGCCTGTTTGTCCCTAACATGAAGCCACCTTCATGTGGTACGTAGCCCAGTAACTGTGGTTGCCACTGATTGTGATAACCATTGTGAACTCCTTCAGACAGGGTGCAGGCTATTGTGGAGTAAGTTGGATAGAGCTTGTTCCTTCCATCTTGCACGAGATTAGAAGAGAGGAAAAGAAACTGAAGCTCATTCTCTTCTTTGCCTGTATTTGGCTTACATTGTTGTAAGCCTGTGTACCTCAATATACGTAAGATGAAACTCATGCTGTGCTCTTGGGACTGGGTGTGCAAGACTGGAGTAGGCGTCTGGCTTGAAGAGGTTTCTTTGTACTTTAATGGGCTCTGCAAGAGGTTCCCAAGAGAATTCTTCTGAAGAAAGCTGTTTTTCGATGGGCAGGCTGCATAGAGTCTCATTATTGCTCTGGCTTTTGCTGCACAGCACATATGTTACTGTGGGGTTGTCAGCCCTTCAGTAGATTTCTACAGTGCAATAAAAATAAGTAGATTAACCAAGCAAAGAAGATTAGAGACACTCCGAGGAAGGAAAGAGAAGGGAGGAGGATGAGAAGAAGGGAGTATAAAAAGAGACCACTAGAGTGTGAGTGCCAGACTTCCTGGTGCATGTTACACAGGGTGGCTTTCTTTGTCCCTTTCGGGTTTGGGTTGGGCAGGCTGAACAGAACCGATCCTGACACCATGTCCAAAGAGAAACTGGAGTCGCTGGTGAAGAACATGGAGATCATGCTTTCTGAGGTAGAGCAGCTGAAGATCCACTGCACCAAGCAGACAGAGGAGGTAAACCAGGTGGTGCAGGAGCTGCGCCGAGAGAACAGGGAGCTGACGGAGAAGTATGAGCACATCTGTCAGGACCTGAAGGAGGCCAAGGAGGCCATTGCCCAGCTGCAGGACACCAAGTTTGCCTTTGAGGCAAAGGAGCGGCAAGCACAGAAGCTCAACCGGCAGCTGTGAATCAGCAAGAAAGAGAAGCCAAGTGATTTCTTAACCTGATCTAAGAGTAAGAAGAAACCTTCAACCACTGCAACTGAAAATCCCTGGACTGGTATTTTAAAGCAACCCTTTCCCTTCCTCCTCAGACTAAACCTGTGTGCCGGAAAAAAACCATCTCTTTGTGGAGGCAAGATCTCAGTCGCAGCTGGAATTCTGCCCTAGAAGGCTCCTTTGTTAATGACTAAATACCTCATTATGCTGGGAGGGAAATCTCATTTCACAACCCCTTGTCAGAGATCTGAGCCATAGGCGTACAGCAACGGCTGCCAGGATCTGGGCACCTTCTCATACCCCATGGGGGTTGCACCAGGACAGAGCCTGGGAAAAGAACTGTCTCTGCCTTGAGCTGTGAGAGAGCTGTGCTGTGAGAGCCTGCCGAGATGGAGAGAAGGATCATCGTCTTGACAGTCCCTATTGCTCTGTTTTGTTGCTAACTTTCTCTGTTGCACAGTGAGGCTGTGATGCTGTCCTCAGTAGGGTGTCAGCTTCTTAGTTGCCTGATGCTGGAAGACATCAGCAAGAGCTTATGACATTCCTCATGCTTCCAAGTACTTGCTATCAAGGGCATGTTGGTCCAGAGAATCTTTTAATGCTATTACAGTTGGTGTTGTCCTCTTCCAATTCAGAAGTGAAGTATAAGAACTGAAAAGGTTTCAGTCTCAATTTTCATTACAATAGTGTTAAATCCTAATGACTCCATGTTTAGTATGCTAGAGTTAAACCTCTGCTGAATATAACACTTTTTTAACCAAAGAGCTGTGTTTTGGCACTGGGTTTACTTTTCTGAAGCAGAAATAATGTGTATAACTGGACCAGGAATTAGGAGGGATAAATGCATGTGGGGCATTGGGGTGAGAATTGCATGTCAGAAGTTTTGCTTTCAACTTTTCTCCCGTCTCTCCTAAGCAGCATTTGGGGTAGTCAGTGCCAAGTCCAGTTTAGAGCAGGTGACTTTTGACTCCACAGTCAATAGCAGGAGATCTCAGGGAAGAGTGTAGAGGGAGTGCTGACAGAAAAATCCTGAACGTTTAAATGGAGAATAGCTGGAATAGTTCCAGCAGGATCTTTCTTCATGTTGGCTGTGATGTATTCAGCTTACTTGTTCCCTCCAAAGCTTTGCTGTATGGTTATCTCTGCACAGCAAGCTCCCCCTTTCCCATGAGGGCTGACATTTGGGACTTCTCCCAAACAGTGAAGCTGTTTTCTTCCCTGGAGGCCTCAGGATCTGTGTGGCATCAGGAACCCAGGCACACTGGGGTGCAGAGGGGACTAACCACAGTGGGTGCAGCGTGGGTGCAGAGGGGAGTAACCACACTGAGAGCAGAGACTCAGCCCAGGGGCAAAGAGAAACCTGGCTGCTTTGGTTTCCTCATGGAGGTTTGGGCAGGGGCAGAACAGTTCAGCAAGACCTTCTCATAGGACTCGATCCAGCACTGGTGAAAATAGTTGCAGTTTCATAACTGCAATAAAAGTACTAAGATCAGGCACAGAAATAGCTAGTTATTGTTCCTTTCCTTGCTTCCCCTCCCTCCCCTCCACCCCCCCGCTGTCACATTAGTCTAGGCCTGAACAAAACCCTTTGGAAATTAAAATCTTCCCATTAATTTGACTGAGCTCTGAGCCAGACCTTCTGAGCAGAGGGCTGCTGTTTGTGTGGCAAACAGAGCGCTGGGACGTCCATGGAGAATGGCTTTTTCTGTGAATAGCTGTAAGTGGGAGCTGTGACAACATGGGTTTTTAAATCTGTGGCATCTAGACTTTTATTTTTTGCTATTTTGGGTGGAGCAGATTGGAATATCTGGAAAACATTTGGTAGATCAGAGACTGTCCTTTATGTTTTCATATGTAATCTAAATACAAATGACAAGGCTTGACCCTTTGCTCACCAGTGACAGCTTGGGGAGCACAAGAAATTAACGTTAATCACTATATTTGTTTGTATAAGAACTGAAAATGTTTTCTCTTGAAATGAATTCTCCAGCTCAAATCTGCTTACCACCTGTGGTTTCTCCTACTTTTTATATGTCATTAAAATGTAAAACCAACAATAAAAGGAAAACAAACAGCTGAGGGAGCGTCTGTTGTGAATAAGGCATTGCCTCATGTAATGCATGTATATTTTATTTTTTGGGTATGTGTACGCTTGCTTAATATAATTATTCCTGTTTAAATCGTGTGCAGCAAAGAATGGACTAATGGAGACCCTCCAGATCTGTCTGTGCTCCCAGGTTAATCTCTCTAAATGAGATTCTCTTCGTGGCTGCCAAGTTCACCCTGCGTAATATTTAAATCCATGATACAGGAAAAGAAAATGGGATTGCAGTGTCCTTATGATGAGTTTCTTAATTAGCAGGATTCAAAGTGTCTATTTTTAAAGAAAGCTGTGAGAATGATTTCATTCAAACATCCTAAGATTTGAGGTGGGACATTCAAAAGCCTGGATGCATTATCCAATGCTAGGAAAAATTAATATAACATTCCTTCCTTTCCCATAGGCTCACTTGTGTCCTGGTTTTGTTTCCAGGTGTTAAACTTGGGAGTAGTTTGGCTGGTTTAAAATAGATGTATGCTCCATTGCATGTAAGTCCTCTATTTTTTATACACAAATCTTTGTGTAACCTAGTATAGTCTTAGCAATGGATTAGTGCCTTCACTTGTATCCTGAGGTGCAGTGTATTGCAGTGCCTTTCAGAACAAAGTTTGCATGGAATTAGTCACAGTACTTTGAAGTTGGTTTTGCTTTTTGAACACCAACATTATCAGCGTGTGCTGCTTTTCTTCTTTAAATGCCCAAAGGATGAAGGGCTGAAACTTGTGTGTAGCTTCTTCAGAAAGTTGGCCTGAATAAAAGTCTTGCCTGATTTGGCTGAGAATCAAAATAAATATGAAGTGACAGGCTTACCGTTTCCTTCATCTTGGAAAGAGATGATGAGAGGTGTCTAATTCTTTGAATATAAAAAGCCAATTTATTTAAAGGCTGTCTTGGAGAGAATTGACTCAGTAGTCAAGAAGTGACTAAGAGAAAGAGAGCTCAGCCAGACTGAGTACCTGTTATCTGGTCTGTTTCTGGAGCAGATTATAGCAAAGTACTGATGATTGCATTGGTTTTCACTATTCTGGGTTACATTATATAGAAGGGAGACTGGATAGGAATTAAGCTGATACTTCCCTTTCTGTGACCTTCAGCAAGAATGTTTTTGGGAGAGGTGAAGGGCATTGAATTCTGCACATGAGAATATGAGCTGATGGGTGGGAATCCAGGGCTCACAATGGACAAGAAACTATGCTGGTGAACCAAAAGCAGAAGCTGAATGTAAGTGAAGAGAAGCATTAATTTGCTGGGGAGTACTCACTGAACAAGTGAAAGCGAGCTGCTTCTGTGCAGCTAGGAAAACATGAGGAAAACCTTCCAAAAGTGGACCAGAAGTCCCCGAAACTTTAAGAAAGCACGGCTCTAAGGCCCCTGTATGGAAGAGGTGAATGAGCCCTACGTGGCACATTGCCTATCACTGCTCATGAAAACCTACCTTTGGAAAGATCTCCAGATTTTAAAAATACAGTGTCTCCAGGAGAACTTGTGAAGGTCAGCAGATGGAGTTTGATCCTCTAGACTAATAATCATGAAAAATGTGAATACAATGTAGAAGGTGATCGTTTCAGAAATCTGGTCTAGGCCTGTATGTGTCTAGTTCTCTAAAGTGACAGTTTTGTAGTCCCCAAGGCCCTGGTTTAGGGTCTTTTGAGTTATGTACTAATAATCCTGTCAGTACTGGAGTCTATATTCCATACATCTTACTCCAGTTTGCTCTCCGCATTGCTGGCTTCAGTGGCTGCACGCTGGCAAATCACAATAAAACTGTCTCTGCTAGTAGTGGGATCTGTGCTAAAGTTTCACAGGGATACAACTCCTGCAACAGTCCTCAGCACTTGAAAGAGTTCATGAGTAATGGCCAGGGCTCTGGAGCAGATGTAGGCCAGTGCAAGAGTTGCTGCAAGAAGATAACTGACTTTGATACATTTAAGTTGTTGAGCAGACCTCATTTGCATGTAATATACTTTCCACCTTTCCTCTAAGGACTTTGGAATGTCTCCTGAGCATGAAATTGAGCTTTTTTTTCCTGAAGGACTGGCAAAGGTTCATTCTGTATGCTGAGACGTTGTGATTCAGAGGGCTAAATGACGTGCCTATCCTGTGATAGTTAGAACCTGGGAAGAATGGAGATACTGCTGCACTATTCATGTTTGGCAAAAGCTCGGTTCAGATTGAATCAAATTTTACTTTTCTGTGTTTTCTTTAAAAATAATACGAGAAAATCAGTACGTATAAAGACACATTCTTTTCTGAAGAATGAAGCCTCCTGTTCACAGACCCTGTGCAGTTGATGGAAGGAGAGATTTAGAGGTTATGCTATAGTGTCCCCAGTAGCAGAGAACTTGGTTTGACATCCCAGAGGCCTTTATTTCTTGATCTTGTTATTCAGTCACCCGCACACTTACTTGGGATGTCAGGCTGCTGTTCAGTATTATCCTGTGCACAGAATAATTTGAGCGTATCCACTGAATAAAATGCCCAAAGTAGCAGGTTCACCTGTTCACCAGTATGTGAGTGGCTGTCCAGTGCCCTTGGTTAGGCTATTGCACCTACCTAAGATGCTGGATATTAATCTGAAAGGAAAACAAGGCAGACATTCCATTTTTAAGCATGTGACCCCGCCATAATCATAACGTTCCTGATCCTTGCTCTTTGGCTAAATGACTAAGGGATTGATCAAGAATACCAGTTTGCAATGTGTTGCTGTACCATGGTTTCCTGATCACACTAGTCTCCTGAGAGGTTCAGACCTCCTAAACAAACTGAACACAGATCCTTCACTTCCTTGGGTGAATGCTCAAGCTACTGAGATCAGCTTCTCTTGTGGAGGGTTTGTGACTCTTGTCTGAGTTGCTCAAATGCTGCTCAGGAGGAGGGGAGAGGAGGTAGAAGGGTTGACCGATATTCCCCCCTGGGAAGAAAGAGAGGCGAGGAAAGAAGGTGTTTCTTGTTTTGTTCTTATTTCTCACAAATTAACTTCCCTGAAGGCAAGTAGTTTTGCCTGTGTCATGAACTGGTGACTGATCTCCCTGTCTTTATTGTGATTGATAAGCTTTTCCATCGTACTTTCTTCCCTTGTCCTGTTGAGGATGAGGAGTGATAAGGTAGCTTGGTGGGCGTCTCGTGACCAGCCAAGGTAAACACACCACTAAGTTAGAACTGTTAGCCATAACTAGTTAGACTGGAACTGTGTCCAATAGAGCATGCAGGTCTCCAGATAATCTGAAAACAGTCTCTGACAGTAAGGAATCCTGGTTGGTTGTTTCCTTTAAAGGTACTTCTGGAAGAGAAAACATTAGTGTTATTACTGATCTCTGGCCACGTTAGTGTTGCAATCCCAGTATCACAGCTCCTGTAGAGGTTGCTTCTTGCCAAAAGCGCTTCATTGATGGGGTTGGAAGGGATATCTTGCTAAGCAGTATCCATCATCTCAGCTGTTTCTACTTGATGATGTTGATGCCATTGCCTCCAGGCTAGCAAAAGGATAGAATAGTGGCAAGAGGCAAATGCCTGTAGTCCTGACTGTATTATCTTTGTAGTGGACTGTGAGTGTTTTATCAAGAGATGAATCAGTGGGTTATCTTAGTTTCACTAAATGGTAGTGGTTGAAAACAATTTCAACACAGGGAACATGTCCTTTCTCCCAGAGAAAAGGTACACATGCAGTACACATGTAGTTTCTGTGGAACTACAGGGCAAAGTTTTACTTCATATTTGCATTGTCTTTTTCCTGGTAAGAACTGGCCTCAAGTGCAAATATCACACTAATAGCTTCTGATTTTAAAATCACAGAATCATAGAATCGTTAGGGTTGGAAAGGACCTTAAGATCATCTAGTTCCAACCCCCCTGCCATAAGCAG
>JBCJKH010001809.1:0-37433 GCA_039877255.1 Loriculus beryllinus
TGAGATAATGGGGCTGCTCACTTAAAGATATTCTCATTCCCATGGGTGACATTTGGACCAAACTACATGTTAGGCTAATGCTAAAACCATGGGGAATAAATGTCAGATGTCTCCAATGCTGTGTCCTAAATGAAAATACTGGTTTTAAATGGAGCATCAGTTACTCTATCTTAAGTAAGGATAGAGGATAAATATTTTTATGAATAATGATTGACCTAAAGCACCATCAAAGGTTCTGTTCCGGCAGATGTGCAAAATCCCTCTATCTTTTCCTCCCTTGAACACGGGTATTTCAATGTTATAAATGGGGAGAAAATCTCTGGAGAGAAGATATTGCAAATAATATTTAATCTATAAACATCTCTCTTTAAAAGCACAGCCTGAGTTCTCAGTTTTATCTTCTTGACAAAGCAAAACAACTCAATTTTGAGCTTGCTAACATTGATTTCACATCAGGGAATTCCACCAATTTCTGGGAAATTATAGATCTAAGTGAGATCAAAATCCATCTCTTTTTTTTTTTTTTTTCTTTCTCCTTTTCCTTCAAAATTCTTTTTTATCTATTAATAATGGTTGTGCAATGTGGCTTATTGACTCTGACCTAATAATGACCAAGTGCTCTGGGGCAAACCAAAATGCCTTAACAGGCCACAACACCAGCATTGATTCTTATAATGACCCAGAAATTAATTAAACTAATCATTCCCATGTAGCCATGTACCAGGAAGCCTCTGGTATTTTTGTCCATCTGATTACAGTATTGAAGCCCACACAAGTTCCAGCTGCTGGAAAATATGAAGGGATTATCTACCTCTGACATCTATAAGAGGGGTCAACACGCAATGACATTAGATGTAATCCTAACGGCGTCAGGTCAATGTATTGCAGTTAGGATTAAGCCAACTGCAAGCAATAGCAGTTTCTTGCCCTCATATATTCTTTTTTTTTAATCTTTGCTGGGGTCAGATGGTTCACATTTGTGAAAGGGCATATTTCTTCTCAATCCCTTAGAGAGAGTAATAATTCTTGCAGCGTTTACAAGTCTTGGTGTTTTTAAAATATATTTACACTGCTTGGTTTCCTTAGTGAGCAGATCCAGATGTAGGATAAGAAGCTGCAGCCCACTGAGGGTGTGTGCTGAGTACAGTTGTAGCTTGTTCTTCCCCATCCAAAGAGAGAAGGGTACAGATTAATTGTGCGTAATGATGTAAACCCTTGCCAAATGGCATGCAGGAGCTTACAGGGCAAACCAGAATCCGAAATAAGATCTGAAATGTGCTAACAGCAGATGCAAGTCTCTCTTGATGGGAAAATGAAGGTGTCTTGAGGCCATATGATTGGTATCGTGAAAAGTGAGAGTGTGTGACAGCTGGTGGCACTAGTGGGAACTAAACTCCCTTCTTAATGCCTTTGGTTAAATACACATACACATACCATTTTTTAAAAGGCTAAAAGGTACGTTTTCTTTGTCTGCTCTGACTTCTGTCCATTTAAATTCATCAGCTTTTCGTGTTATTCCTGATTCACATGGGCTACAGTGAGCTTCAGGCTGGGCCCTGTGTTTT
Organism: Loriculus beryllinus; assembly: GCA_039877255.1. Taxonomy (NCBI): domain Eukaryota; kingdom Metazoa; phylum Chordata; class Aves; order Psittaciformes; family Psittacidae; genus Loriculus; species Loriculus beryllinus. The sequence continues at coordinate 1,566 of JBCJKH010001809.1, forward strand.
TTTAAGTTGGTGGGTGGTTGGTTTTTTTCTTTACAGAATCCTTTTTCTATAATTCCACACGGGACTTTTTGTCCTTCCAGTAAAACCACTGTAAAGCACTAAATTTCCCCCAGGTACAGTAATGTATTGGAGAATGAGATCTGGTCCTTACAGAAGATTGAAGTCCAAAGGCTTAGAATTGAGCACATGTGTGTGAAATATTGAGGCTGAGGGAGCAAAATGCGTTCACAGAAGATGGGAGATTTGCACAATCTCCCTTCCATCTTCAGCTAGCACGTTAACCTGAATGAAGAACACGGTCTGGTCCATAACAATACCTACCCCATCTTTCTGTGCCACCTGTTTTTTGCAATTACTGGCAGTACCTTTGCTATCAGGGGGATATTTTCCTCTGACACGTGGAGTAATACTTCTGAAGTTACCTAAGCAATCCACTTCACATGTCCTGCTCCTCTCTGCAGGATGAACTGAATCTGGGGACCTTTGGGACATTGTCTTTGAAGTGTCTGTTTTGAACTATCACACTAATGCAAACTCACCATCTGTTATCTCTATTCTGTATGCTGTGCATCTATTGAACTCAGCACCGTCCAGGAACCTCTGGAGACCATGTTTCATTGCCAGGTGCTGAAATCCCAGAAAAGAAGCAAACTGGAATTAAAAGGGGAGACTGCAATAGCATGTGGTGTGGTCACTCCACAGGTGAAGAGCAATGTCTGGCAATTGTTTCTGTTTGGAAACTGAATCTGTTTCAGCTGTAAAGTTGATAGCAATCACATGCACAAGGTTTCATAAAAAGTCATTGGTCTCAGTCACTTTGTCTGCTCTAGTGTCTGTAGCCTTCATTTAGGATTAGCAGGGAAGGGATTAAGTCTTTCTTCATAGCAGAAGAGAGACACAGCTGCATGCCCTAAGTGCATGGTGGGGGTGTCAGGGCAGGGGCAGCTGTCCTGAATTAAGGGATTTCCTTGTACATTCCCTTTGCCCCAGCAAGCTTTTTTGACTGAAGCTGAGGTGTGTGGAGGACTTGGTGAGGGTTTGAGGTAAGGAGAAAATTGTGCTTTTTGACTTGTTTTCTTTCTCTTATGGGTGTAGTTAGGTGAAGTAGGAGAATGGCCTTTTTTGCAATGCTCTAAGCCTGGTTGTTGTGGGTTTTGAGGGGACTATTTGCATGCTGGTTCTAGGAAGCTCTGTTTGCTTCCTGCTTCTGTGCTTTTTCCATGAAAGAAAAAGTTAGATGGGCAGAACACCTCTCAGGAAATTAAACCAGAGAAGGGAATGGGAGGAAAAGAAACAAATACTGATGAAACAGACTAATAGGTCGGAGATAACATAAGGTGTCTTAATAGAAAGCTTTATACACAAAAATCTGCAGACCTCAGACTTCTGTTTCTTTAATAAATGGTCTTTGTTGATGTCTAGGTCTTCAAGCAAAGAGGTAGTTTCCCCAGAGCAGGACTCAGTCCTGGTGACAAGACCTCACTGCAACCCTTCTGTGCTTCATGTGTCCTGCATGGGAAGAGGCTGGTGTCCACCTGACTACTCATTTCTGCAAGTAGCAAGCAGACTGTCAGGAGTATTCTGGTATCATGGAGCTTTATAAGGTATGGATAAATCCTCAGAATTGCTGAGAGAAGGGCTTTATTTTAATACTTCTGGCCAGATACGGTCTGGGTATGGAAAACAGTCTGTACAGTGTGAGAAAAGAGTGAGTAATCATGGGGTTTTTTATCTCTTGGATAGGGCAATTGACTGTATAGGGCTCATTAATTATCAATGCACACGTGTAAGAGGGAAGTAGGGAGATTCTTTGTCTCTTTTCAAACAGCTCTACAGAAGAAAATAGATGCTGAATGTGTCTGTCTAATCCCACCCTGGGGCAAATGCCCAATGAATGGGCTGAAGCTTGTGTCTGTCTGTTGTGCTGTAGGCACAGGCCAGCTGTGGGTTAGCTTTGGCAAAGAAACAGAAGAAAAAAACAGGCTTTGGATGGTCTCTTAAATCCTAGGCCACCCTTGTCTTCCACTGCCTTAAACACAGGTCTGCATTTCATCTAGTGCTAAAATGGAAAGATACTTCAGGCAGCCTGTCACAGAGTAAGCACTAGGTTGCTGCTAGACTAAGTGGAGCAGTAGAACTAGTCTTCTCTGTCTTGTTGGGCTGTGTAATGTGCTTGGACGAAGAATAATACATTTGGCCAACCTCGGTTCATAAAGGTCATTGAGAAGCTCATTAGGAAGCAAAGATGAAAATGCTGTTACACTGCTTAATTCAAGGGCACTAGATGAGGCCAGAATCGATTGTTTAGTAATGCTGAAGATAATAAAATTGAGATATCGTAGCCTCTGCCTGGGCTAGCCAGGACACACGGATCAGTACAGAGCTTTAGATGTGCTTGCAGTGAAGGAAGCTCTTCTGTTCACTAAAAACTCTCTTTGGTAAGTCCTCCTGTTGCCTGGATGCTTGTCTGTGCCTAGATGTCTTTCTTGATGTAGGCACCTCTTGTGTCCAAGGGGTGTGAACAGTTTTAGAGGGAAGGACTGCTTCTTGGAAAGGTCAGGCAGGGCAAGCACTCAGGGTGGGTAACTCTGGAGGAATTAAAAGCAAAGGTTTTGCATGTTTCAAGTATATCTTAATTCTCCTGTGATGAGCAAAGCCCTGTTTTAATTTTCTTGCTCATAAAAATTACTTGCTTTTAAAAACAAAAGGAGAAATTTTATTTCTACTCCTAAATATTAAACTGCATTTATCAAAGCCAATTCAGGTTTGCCCAGTTCTCACGCAGACCTAATGAGCATTGGCCAATTAAACGCTTTTTGCTTTGAAAATCCCAGTCAAGATACTGAAACACAAGGAAAAACTGTTTCTGCTGTCTTTTAGCCCTATTCTAAGAAAGAATTTAGAAAATATGCAATTTAATTTGGCACTAATTCATTTTAAGCCAATTTTATACAAGCCATATTCAAATTTAAAAATCTCCTTTTCGGAAAAATGTGATCCATCACAGCTGTTGTACTCACACACTACATGGCCAGCTTATGTTCCATTTTTCTGTGCCTGGCAAAGGTCTGTGTGGTACCGTCCATTCACTGTGGCCACAAATTAATGTATGAAAAGCTTGTTTTATTGATGTTGCTGTTTACTGGTGTTACTTTTCTCCAGGGTATGCGTGTACTTAAAATCATAGCAGTATTATATCCTAAGAGATGGGCTTGGGTGTAACAGAAAAATTACCCAGGGTTTAAGCCAAAACCAAGAGATTGAGGCTTGTGACTTGTGGAAACCTGGCTTTAATTAAAATGTTATTCATACAGCATTAGCAGCAAACAGTGTTTTCTCTGCCAAGTAGTTTTTTTGTTGCCAGCTTTTCGATGCTGCTCTACTGTATTGGTGTCATTGAACTGTGCTTAATTAGCTGGAACATGTATGTATATTCAAACTTTTGTACAGTGATGCTATACAGAAAGCTGGCTTGAGTGGTTTATTCCTGATTTATACCCATTTTTAGATGATGTTAGCTATATTCAGATTCCTTATCTGGTAAATGCAAACACTACATGTCCAAGCTCTTGAGTTTCTGAATGACTACTTCAAATGAATGTGAATGAGGTTGTAAGAAGAGTGGCTCTTGGATTCTACAAGCAGAGGTCAATAGGACAGCCCTCATCGGTTTTGTCTATGTATAGACAAATAATATTTCAGAAAATGCTCAAGCATATAATTAACAGTCCCAAGGAGAAGGAATCTCTTGTTTGACTTGATATAATGAGAAAGATAGGGTTTTGCCCTGCTAAAATGGTGGAAATTCTTCCTTGTCCCACTAAAATAGCTAGGCAGTCCAAAGCAGTCTAATCTGGCCTGAGACAGAATCATGGAAGTTTGTAGAGCAGTCTGTGACATGTGACTGTGTTTTTCTGGGATTAGTTGAAACAATTTCCCTGAGAAAAGATCAGAAATGTCTTCTGGGTCATCAGGTCCAATCCTGTGTAATTTCACTTGACTTTCTCCAGCACTTTAATTTCAAGCTGCGTTCAACCAAAAGGAGTAGGTGGGAGGTATGGGGAGAGCAGGGTGGAGGAAAGACATCACTACAGCATATAGCTTGTGTTTCTATGTGAAAGAGGGAAAGGCACTCATACAAAAATAGGGAATGCTGCCACCTTCAAGTTACACTTATTGCCAGATCTATAGCAGAGTTGGTGAAGAGGGGATACTCCTGGCCTCACAGTGCCCTGTCCCAGGCCACAGGCTGGAGAAGGGCTTGTGGACAACCACAGGAGTGATATGCCTACGAGCTTCTACTGCACAGCCACCATTTGAGATCCACCACAAAACAGAACCAGTAAAGAGTTAAACAAAATGCAGCCAATAATGCTTCACTTATTTTTCTCTTTCTTTCCCCTCCTCCTCCCATGTGCTTTTATTTTTGTCTTGAGCTAAGCAGAAATGTTTTTTGGTTTGGGTTCTTTTTTTTTTGTTTTTGTTTGTTTTTTTCTTTGTCTGAGCTTATGTTGTTATTTGATTTTTATATGATCCTCAGGTACCTAATGCAATTGCCACAAGCTCAAGGGAAAATAAGTTTCATAACAGAATGGCAGTAAGATGTTCCTAAAATCCTTCAGGATAGGGGAAGGATTAGAAGAAGCAAAATATGCAGAATAGTGTAGACATTAGCTTAAAGACAATAAAGGGTTCCTAGTCCACTGGCATACCAGAATCCAAAAGAAGTATTCATAATTGCTAATAACAAAAGGCTGGTCTATTATAACAACTCCATTCAAACTAAAACACATGTAAAGCTTGTGTGCAAGTGAGTGCATTTTGATGATAGGTCTGGTTTAAACCTAATCTGCTGAAATACAGACAGGATAGGAACAGTGCTTTCTCTAGGGATCAACAACTTTGTCCCTGAACAGACAGCCTTATATAAACACCCATAATTCAGTTAAAATTCATGCAGACAGCTTGGATTAAAAAGAAACAAATATCAAGCAAATAAACAAAGCTCATGAACAACAGGAACTGGTAAAGCCATTGTGGGGGAAAATATACTCTGAAGCATATGCCAGTGTATACTAAATCAAGAAAATTAATATTAAACACTACAGGTCACAATAATGAACATATGTTCCACCTTTTGAGAAAATTCCCCTTTTAACAGTGGACATCTTTAGTGTGTTTTTTAATCTTTTTAAAAAACCACTGAACTGTTCACTTAGGTATTCAGCACCACCTTGGCCTTCACTTTCTTAAACACTTTACACAAAGTGCTTTTAGTTTGGAGCTTGCAATGTTTTCACTGGTACTAATTTATTCAGCTGGGAATAAAGGTGATTTATCCAGACGACTTAGATAGCTGTAGCTGTAGAGGTATATTTTAACTCAGGATAGAAATGAAATCACTCAAGTATTTGCTGCCTTCCAGTGTCTCTTAGCTCATCAAAAGGGACAAAAACCATGTCTCTTGGAGTTGATGCAATGGCCTAGGGAAATCCTAGACACTGGTTTATCTGGTTGCATAGGGGCAAAATTCCTGCTCCAACAGGAAGACTGCTCAGCTTTGCAGAAGAAATCTCTCTTGTCCTATACTGCCTTTACTGGTCTGTCCTGAGTGTATTTTTTTTTCCTCTTTTTGCAGTCTCACAATGAAGTAGATGAAGGGGAGCTTTGGAGAGGCTGACATTCCCCATGTTCCCAGTGAACGTGGGACAGTTGAATGTTTCTTCAAATTTCTGCTCTTTATGCTTCTGCCATATGATAGGGTTTTTTATCCTTGTCAAAGGTTCTGGGAAAGGTTATGCATGAGACATCCTTGAGGCCTGACAGGACTGACTTCAGTGTTTTTAAGGTAGGCTTTAAGATTGTGGGCACCCTATTTGGGAAGCCTCTGCTGTGTGACAGGTCAGTTTAAATGTGGGTATTTGAGACATATTTTCTACCTTTACATATAGGAGCATGGGGGAAATCTGTAGGAAGCTTCTTATGTTGTAGGAGAACATGGGAAAAAATAGGCTGTGGGTCTGAAATCTAGCATATGGCCAGGGATGTCAGGCTGAGGAACTTGCTGAGGGCAGACTCTGGACTTCCTGAGCTAAGAAGCTGTTAGTTTTTTCCTACTGTGTTCAAAGAAACCAAAGCCACTTTGTTTTCAAATAAATGAGATGATATTAAACGTACACCTGACAGGTATTTGGTTTCAGTAACAGAAAAGAAAAACGGAATCTTACAAAGCCTGACTAATTACAACAGTCCAGATAAAACACTTGAAAGGAGGAAAGTTTAATAAGTGTTTATGCAACTTCCTATCTAAAGTGCTCTCTTTTCCAAAACTCCCTTTCAGTGGATTTTAATGAATTTTCCTACTTGGAGCCATTACAATGAGTGCAACCCTGCAGAAGGATGACTACCCCTGAGCTAATAGCCTTTCAGTAGAGATTTTGCCAGCTTCTCCTGGTTCTTGACCTTATCTTCAGCCCCTATATGTGACCTTTGGACAAGACTCTACTGTGACTTAAACCATTATTTAAATAATGTGCGACAGCTCTCTGAAATAAGACTGAAAATTCAGCTAACCTTGAATTCAAAACAGCATTCTCTAGGGGCTTGGTATTTAGCTCAGTTTTCAGTTTTAGCACTGCTTACTTGTGTTGGAAAAGTTATTTTTGGTTGCTTTCTGTGCTTCATTATAATTCTGAAAATGACTAATTTGATGTGACATTTACTAATGTAGTATGATCAGACATAATTTGATCTTATTAACTTAGATCATACCATATTAGCAAACATCGGATTCTATTTGAGAAATTTACACATGCTGCAAATGTGGATACACCTTGAAATCATACTGTATTAGTATAATTTGTCAGTTTAATGTTATAGTTGGTAAAGAATGTCAGAATATACTGCAATTTATAGCTACCTACTTACAGATCTGTGAAGGTTCAGATTGCCTGTGCTGCTTTCATATAGTTGTATCACTTTAAAAACAAATGATGCCTTCCTGATCTTTGGAAATGCTTTCACTGTCTTGTGTATTAGTATCTGAAACCTAAGTTTAACTAAGTGGACTAAGGAACTTACCCTGCCACCCCATACATGTGTGATGATGACCAGTGTGGCCTGAGATGTTTGCAATCACTAGAGAGCAACAGGTAATGAAGATGTGCAGCTATATCAGCTCTAAATCATCAGTTATGATACTGCCTTTTTGTTTTCCTGCTAGGTACCTGCCAGGTTTTTAAAAGACTAAGTATTTGTTGATATTATTTATGAAGGAATAGAAAGGCCGAAGCTCTTGCTTTTCAAATAGTTTTTCCCCAGTCTAGATGTGCTATGGTGTCATTATGGTATAAAACAGGGCTTGTGGGTGGTAGAAAGAGGAAGAGCATGAACACCTGAGTGTCACTGACCAACAGCCACTGTGAATATTGGCCTTGAGTGTATGGCGGGATGGGGGCTTAGCAGCAAGGCTGTTGTTAGTCCAAGATGTTTAATGCAAAGTGCAAACAGTTTTCTAGCTGCAGTAGAATTAAAAAGAATAGTTAAAAACTTGCTGTAAAACCTCTGGTTCTGACTGTCATGACATACTGGCATCTGCTGTGCTAGAATGAGCCGGGACATACTTCGCATACAGTAAACCCCAAACCATGAGGCTGAGCCTTGCTGAACTCAAAGGGAATTGCTTCTATGCATCTGACTGTATGAACATTGCAGGATGAGGGCTGAAGCTTAAGCCTTCAACTGCAAACTGCAGGACACGAGCGATACGTGGTATTTTGACTTGGTTTTGTCTGTTGGAATACACAGGAGCTGTAGAAAAAGCTTTCGTTTTTCCATATTTCAAAGTTTTATTTAGATGTCAGGTTACCACTTGGATGTAACTTTTGCAAAAATCCTCAACAAGATCTTTTGAAAACCCTCACTGAAGGAGTAGAATTTTACTGACTAAAAAGCTGTGTGCACACCTACAATAAAGTGTTTGAACTCTTTTCAGTGACTGTGATTTTGAAATAATATCTTCAGTTTTAACGATCCAAAACCGATAGTGTTGCATTTTTTCCAATAAATTCTTCTCTTTTGTGTTGTTTTCGTTTTTTTTTTTCTTTTTCATGCCCTAGTTGGAATATAACAATCAAAAACAATTCTGAGCTCTAAATTCCTTTTGTTTCCACTAGATTGTTCCAAACACTGAACAAATCCAGCCAGTTGTCAGCCAGAGTTTCTGTTACTCTGATGCTTTACCTCTCGGAAGACAACGCTGCCTCCTGCTCTGCTCTTTTAGGTATGTGATGCTGAAACTTTATTTCAATAGGTGGAAATATGTGGGGGTTTTGTCTGGTGATTTGTGTTTCCAGGTATGCCCAAAACTAAGAGGTCTTACATCTAAACTGCCTTCACAATATTGTTCAGTGATGCAGGCATGCTAAGGAGCTGTTGGTACAGAATATCTTTCTCATATTATCACACAATCACACATGGAATAACTCACATATTTTTGCCTGTAGTGAGTTCCAAGATGAACAGAAATAGGTACAGAAATAGGAACAGAAGTCTGCCTTACACCAATTTTCCAAGTTTTCATTTCAGCAGAACCTTGGTTTTATTATTTCTGACTTTGCCTTACATATAGCTATTTACAGTCTTTACAGGTACTGTATTTGCATGGTACTTGGTATTAATTTAGGTGGAATAACTATTTCAGTTTAGATCAAAATACACTCTTTTGATTAGATGCTTTGTTGAGATTAAGTTTTATCTACTTCTCACATTGTTGATTAAGATAACAATTGTGGTGCATGTGTAAGTGTGGATGGACATTGTCTCAGCCTCAGTGTACATAATGGTAACTAAGAGGGAGAGAAGCTCAGGAAGAGTGACATTAGGTTTTCAATGTAGATGTTCTTCTAGAGTGGTGGGTTATAATTTCATGTGTATGCTTACATACAAATACATTAAACATTTATAAATGCATAATGTTCATTATGATTTTATAATTTGTAGAACATGTTTATTTTCAATCACCTGGATTCGGTGTTTCTCAGACTGTCATGTGAGTGAAGGCTGCAACTGGTATTGAAGTCTCCAGGTTAGGCTGATTCTTTAGGCTCCAGTTCCTGCTAGGACACCAAATTGTGGTATGATTCCTCCATAGGAAGAGGCAGGAAGAAGACACGCATTGTATTTCAGTTTTCCTTTCTAATGAACTAGGCTCAGATGGAAAAGTAACAATGTACTTTGAGAAATGCAAGCTGTCTAAGGTCATGTTAGTCTCTAGGCATTGACTATGCCTAGCCATACTAAAGAAATGTGCTCTTTTTCCCAGATCAACTGTTACGTAGTGGTGCATGTTGCTCTGGAGCAGGCTGTCAATATCACCATCCTAGTATTTGGAGCTTTTCCTGACCTGATGTGTGTCGAGTATATGTGTCTATGTGCTCACATAACTCTCTAGCTTGAAATATGTGGCTTCTCAACACTCAACTATCCTGCACACATCTTTAGTTTAACAGCAGGTCCCATAACAGTGAGATGTAGCCAAGAGCAATGTATACACCATCTGCTTTTCAGTTTTGGGCCTGTCTCTTTCCCCAGCTTGGGGATCAGGAGCGTTGTGTCAGGCAGAACAATTGCTCCAGATGAGGAGCTGATGTCAAAGATTGTTGTGGTTTAAGCCCAGGCAGTAACTCAGAGCCATGAAGCTGCTTGCTCACTCCCTCCCTTCTTCCTCCCACTGCTCCCAGAGGGATGGGAAGGAGAACCGAAGGAATGTAACTCCCATGGTCTGAGATAAGAACAGTCCAGTAACTAAGGTATAACACAAACCATTACTGCTACCACCAAGAATAATAATAAGAGGAACAACAAGGAAAGAGAATACAACTGCTCACCACCCACTGACTGAAACCAAGCCTGACCCAAGCAGCAATCTGGGCCTTCTGGATAAGTCCACCCAGTTCAGATACTGGGCATGACGTGCTGTGGTATGAAATACACCTTTGGTTAGTTTGGGTCAGGTGTCCTGTTTCTGCTTCCTTCTGGCTTCCACTTCTCCCTTGCAGAGCATGAGATTCAGAAAGTCCTTGGTCAGAATAAACATTACTTAGCAACAACTAAAAACATTGGTGTTATCAGCTTTGTTCTCAGGCTGAAAGTCAAGAACACCGCACTGCACCAGCTACTAAGAAGGAGAAAAAATAACTGCTGCTGCTGAACCCAGAGCAAAGACATAGACTTCCCACTGGCAGTGGCAGCATCACTCAGGAGGGCCATGTCTGCTCCTCTTGTCTTCATGTCTCAGCACTGCACATGAGGAGCACTCTCTGGGGAGGGTTAGTGCAGTCAAGGCTAAATCATTCTCCTGTCTTTGAGTTAATTATTGTCTAAAGTAACCAGAAATCTAAATTGTTTTAACCATTTTCACCTCTTTCTGGTGCTAGCTCTCCAAGTTTATAAAGCACTCTCTATGGGATCTGTAAAACTCTACTGGAAACTTTTTTCAGAAAAATACACTTTTCAGAGTCTATTTGATCCAGACACTATAGAGTTGTTTTGGGGATTGAATAGTATCAGATCTAGCCAAGGGACATACTAAATCTGCACTGCAAATTAAATGTAAAAGAAAGCAAGTTATGAACATAAAGTAAAGGGCATCTTTTTTTTCTTAAAATAATGCAAGTGCCGTGTTAATTTCATCATGGGATTAATAGTTCATCTGCTAGTAGTTCAATGGAGGGAGAATATTCACACAGGGTTTTGGTTTATTCTGTTATTCTATCAACCTTTGTAGCTGTGACCTGCTGTTAAATACAAAACAGGTGTTGGAATGGAGTTAGGTCTTTCGATTACATAGACATGAGGACTATTAATTGGACTTTGTGTGATCAAACTTCTGTAGATTCATATTAAAATGCTGCTAGTGACCTTTAAATACCATTTCAAATAAAATCCAACCCGTAGGTGGTACATGACAATGAGTAAGCAGGGTTGGGATTGGTTACGAGTTATACGTATTGAATAGGCAGCCATGTAGAACAGCTCTGAATTATAAAGTCCCTATTTTGGACTTTGATTCTTTGTCTTGTGCTGCAGACAGAAGTGTCTTCAACTAAAATTAACTCAAAAATAAATAAAAGATGGTGGACCAGAATATTTCCTTTAAAAGCAGTGTTTGCTTTTGAGCAGTGACGTAAAGTTAACTGCCTCACATGGTAACAGCTTAATTAGCATCTATATAGAAAGTTATGAACAGAGTAATAAAAGTCTGCTGGAAAATTCTTCTTGGGTAGTTTGGATGGATCTTCAACCTTAATGCTAAGAAATAAGATTCTCACTTCCCCACATCTATGCCCTTAAGTCTAAGCATTAGCATGTTCCGGGATTATACTAGTTTCTGGTGTCAGCAGAAATTATGAAAAGGTTGGAAGGATTTGTGTAGTATTACACCTAGCTGACCCTACTCATGCCTGGCTGTACCCAGGCCTCCACTAGATTGCATCTTTTAGTAAGGTGGGAGCTGTGTCCTGTACTCATGCACTGCCATTTGTATGGAGTAGCGTTCCACCAACCACTCCCAGTCTCTTGGCTTTACAGTTTCAAGCTTGCTTGTATTACTAGCTTTAAAAATACCAAATGTGGATTTACGTTGGTGAGGGTGAGAACAGCGTTCCCCTTGGGGAGCACAAGAAGTGAAACTGGAGGAGAGTAGCTGCTGATGGGTAGAGATGAAAATACCCTGATGCCAACGATGCTGCAACAGAGGAACTGTAAAAGCAAATCAGATTGAATCTGCCACTCCTGTGATCTGCCCTTTTTGGTGTTATAGGACTCTCTTTCTACACATTCCTCTCCTCCTTTCTGCTCCTTCTGAAAAGTCACTGCTGGTAAGGAAAGTGGGGTGAGAACTCTGGCTTCTTTTGATGCAATTATATTAATTCCACCTCTATAGAAAAGTCAAGGGGACTTTACAGACTTGCATCTTTTGAAGCTGTGTATACTCAGTTCAATTCTGAACTTTTCCTGCCAGGCAAGGTACTGGAAGGCTCCGTTGCTTTGTAGTGCTGCAGTCTTTAAACAGCAATTCACTGCTCTTAATACTTTGAAAACGGATATTTTTTCAGCCCAGCAAATTTTTTGCTTCAGGGCAAAAATCTGTTTAAATTAAATTCTCAGTTGAACTAAGCTCACAGTTGAATATTCACTTTTAGAGGTGCATCTTGTTTATGTAGTGGCTCTCTAATTGAAATCCTACCTGCTGGATACTAAATTTTAAGTCAAGTTTTAACTAGTCTCTTTTGACGTATGCTTGGTTAATTCTGTCTGTTAATATAGCTTGCTTAGTGTGATTTGAAGGCCAACAGCACATCATGCCATCCAACTGTTACAGGAAGGAAGGTATTCTCTGGATAATCCCATTGTCAGACACTGAACAGACACAATTGTGTTTCCTCCATGTAACATTGCAGTCCAGTCAGGATTAAAAGAATGGCCATTTTGGCATTATTTATACAATTACATATAATATTCCAGGGCTGTTATGGATGTTAATGGAGGAAAGTGATTTTAAGCACTTGCTCGCTTGCTTAATATCTTCTAGATATGCTTGATTGATAGATACCTCTGTAGTTCTCATGCACAGGTAAGGCTCAAACACCCACTCTAGCTGAGCTAGCTCACCTGTACCCAAGTTCACTTCCTGGTCTTGGGCAGCTTTTTTTATCCAAGTCTCATAATTAATTGTGCTGGGCTTATGCTAAAGACACTCCAAAATGAGGTTGTTCACCAGTGTGAAAGCATCCAACACTGCAAAGTTTAAGGAGCTTTGAACTACTGGACATAACTTGTATCCGAATTGTGCCAGACACATCTTGCCCCCAGATCTTCCCACTAATTTATGAACCTACATGATGTGTGAGCAGAGCTGTTTTAGATGGACATGATGATTTATATGTTCATAGATCAGTGTATGCAGCTTTTTGTTATGAGTTACAAATGGTGTAGCTGGACAGCTGAAAGGATGGTGGCCTGTGCAGGCTCTACTGACTTTCAACAGCAAAGCAGAAGTGTGATGGAGTACCAGTTTTAGAGCAGCACAGATATTGACTTTCCCCTCCAAGGTCATGGGCAATGAAATTGGGAACATTGGACCAAAAGTGATCTCCTACATCAATGAGTCTAGTCACCTACTGAGTTATTTAATCACTTCTGTGATCTTTATAGAGTTAATCTCTAAATATAGTTAGCATCTATGATGGGTATATTTCAGGCAGATTATTGGTGAAGTAGTACAAATTAAATGTGTATAATGTCAAGTCTTCTATTCACTGGTCACTATGCTAGAGCTGGCAAAATTACTGGCCTAAGAGCAGTCCTCTGCAGAACTTTTCACATGCAAATGTCTAATTCCTGGCTTTAACACAGGAGCTTTAAAATACAGTGAACTAGTCAATGTATTCTCCTTTTAGAAAAGTACATGATGATAAATGCTATAACTTGAAATTAATTTTAAAAAAATCACTGCAGCTGGAAAGAATGAAATTTGATTCCACCCAATCTCAGCTGTTTGGTATTATGTAAGTGAGGGTTCTGTGGGTGCAGGCGTTTTTGTTTTTTATAGTGCATTTTCATTTCATAAAATATATCTAATGTAAATATTTTATAGTGCATTTTCATTTCATAAAATATATCTAATGTAAATATTGGAAACGTTTCTCGGGTGTACATTCCCTTACATGCAGGTATTATAAGGTAATTTTGGACTTAATGGAGCAAAGTCAGAGGTGCCATTACCTGTGTCACACCCTATGACTAGAGGCATGCTTAGGATTCTTGGCCACTTTAATTTCAGTGAATTCTTTTCAGCTTGGCTTCCTTGTTTGTTAGAAGTTGAATAAAGGAAAGAGCATTGTAGGAGAGCTATTCTAGCAAGGAGAAGGTAAAGATTATTGTGGCACTCTCCATGTGTCTCTGTTTTTCATGTTTCCTGGACATGAATGTTACAAACCATTCTAATGAGAATTGTGTTTCAAGTGCCAACTGTCTAACACAAATTTTTGGTATGGTAAGAGTCAGTCTCTTGCAGGCAGCAAAATCTCTTCCATTTTAAAAGTAACTACATTCAAAAATTGTGGTCCATCTTAATTTGGATTCAAAGCTGACAGGTAGGTCCTGATCAAAATTAAGTTGCTTTTCTGAATGAACGGCAGTTTCAATCATTAGTTAGTCCTGAAACTGGCTGGTTCATTCAGAGAAATTAAGGTTTGAAAGAGGCATCTGGAGAATCACTTCAGGAAACTGAACATCCTTCGTTAAGGGGGAAAAAAGAAAAAAAAAAGTGAAAGTATTAAGTGCAGGATAATTAAATAAATGTAAAACTACCTTTCTGATTTGAAATTAGATTTTCTTTTTTTTGATCTAGACAGCTGGTTTGCCCTACACGGTCTTTTAAATGAGCACTGCCTTCAGCTATTTTTCATGTAGACCACTACAATAATAGCTAAGCCATTCAAATGTTATTAATTTTATCTTAATGACCTATTTTGAAAATTAGCTGCTTTTTCATGTGTGGGAAACTGAGTCATAGAGAAATAAAATGTCCTCATCATAGCTGTATTAGATCTGCACAAGAGTTGGGAATAAAGTGTACATCTCTTGAAGCCTTGTGTGTGGCTTGACATGCAAAAAATAAAACATGATTCAAGGCAAAGTGGGTTGCTAAATAAACAACTGGATCCTAATCTTTGTTCTGACTCCTTCCACTCTGCTCCTAATCCTAATTTATGCTCTTTGTTCCTAAGCCAAGAGCCAGCATGAACATAAGAAGGGGTAGCATTTTTATCAACATGCTTTGGGTACCATGAATAATTCAGAATTTTACTTCTGTGTTGCTCATGTGCAGTCATCACTTGGGAACAACTAAAAAGAATAGTGAGGCTGATGATTAGTTTCTGGAGTGGCTGCATGAATTGTGATGAGGTTTGCCTGGGTTCTAGATGCCTGCAAAGGTTTACAAATGTAGTCATTGCACTGTATCTTCTCTGTGTGGGGTTTTTTTTTTTTCTGATACATCCTGAACTCTTTCCTGCCTGTTTACTGGTTGTACTGTCTTAAAAGGATAGAATTCTACCTGTTGTGTTATGGCCACAGGGACTGCTCTCCCCCCGCTTCTATTTCTGTGTTGTTGTTACATTGGTTCAGAAAAATTAGGTTTTTTAACAGCAGTCCCATAGGATATGTCTATGCTTAGATGAAACATCCATTTGAAGAGGTTGATTAAGGACTGAAAAGAGATGTATGCAACCATGTCTGTCTGCAACACCACTTTGCAGCATGCATTTGTTCAGGATAAAATTAATACAGATTAAGGTCTCTTGCAGTGGTTGAGAGTCAGAGTGGAGCTTTTGCTGGTGTGTAATATTTAGTGTTGATTCACTTGGCACAGTGAGTTTATGTGCCTGTCCAGGGATGGAGTAGCGTGGCCTCTGGGTATTACCCATGAGAAGGAAGTGATGCTTGTTCATCTTGAACTGTGGAGAGCCTTAATGCAAGGGAAAAGGCCTCTGGGGGTCCAAAGCAACTATGTGAGCCCTATAAGACTTGCAAGTGTTTGGTAACTAACATCAACACACAATGTGGAAGGAAAATAGGAAATGCCTTGCAGATGATATGCTTCAACCAAGCTGATTCCCTGCAACTCAGCTGCTGCAGAATGGCAGCTCTCAAGGTCATGCCAAAGAGATGTGAAAATGCAGGGAAATAAACCCAAACTGTAATCTCTGACAGATCGTATAGAAAGATCCAGTTGTATAAGAAATCCGAGGTAACACGATGTTTTGTGTAAAGCAGAAAACTCTTTGTGGTGTGAGCAAAGCTTCTGAAATAATCTCTTCCTCTCTGCATTTCTTCTTTCTGCTCTCGTTTCAACTGCCATTAGATGATGTGTTACCCACTGGCTTCAAACCACTGCAGGGATCCCCTCAATGAAGGGCAGACTTCCCACAGAAATTCTGGAGGGCTTAGCAGGGCTTGTTCACTCTCAAGCATTTCTTCAAGGCTTTTCCCTCCTTCCCATGGTAATCTTTTGCTGAGAGCTCTTGCAGACACTGTCTGCTCTTAGTGTGTTTACTGATTTCCAGCTTTTCCACTGGCAGTGCAAATTCAGTCAGAATTTTGTATTAGTTCAGCAACCCACAGCAAAAGTAAAGGCCAATAATATTGGAATATGATAATAGCCTTGTGCACAGGCTTGCAAAATTTGCCGTAGTAGCTTGCATGCTATTACCTAAAATCTCTTAACATTTATGCATAGCCTAACCAAGCAGGGTAAAAAACCCGTCCATCTCTAGAGCTTTTTAAAGGCTAGATTAGACAAAATCTGCTAGGAATACATTTGATGGTGATTTGGGTTTGAGGGCATACATTAGGTGACTTTTCAAGCACTACTTTTCTAGGATTTTGTGTTTCTTCTGAAGGAAGCAAAGGAAGGCGAGTTTCATTTGTTGTCAGTGTTGTAAATAGGTTTCTCTTACTTAACTCCATGTGTGAGTGCAGCTGTTCACAAGCACCATGCACGGGAAAGAAGCCATCCCCTCATCTTCTAGATATGGCACAAGACAGCAGCCTGTCCCCCACTCTCCTCCTTGCTCTGTTGCCCATTTGTGTGGGCTGCTGTCAGGATGATGGAGCCAGTGGTCATATAGTCTCTGTGGGGACAGAAAGAAGATCAGACACCATGGCTTGTATCAAGTGGGACTGGGTGCTTTGGCCAGAAAGCCAGTAGGAGGTCATGAATTGATCTAAGAGCACTGCCAGGCTATTCAACATAAGCTCCCAGGTTCTCTCCCATGCCCTGACTGAAAGTGCAAATACAACTAAGCAGTCTCCTGGCTGCTAAAATCAGCCTTTCAGCAAAAGGAATGCTGTGTCTTGCTGGCTGCAGATTGCTGCTCTTATTTGTCTGGTGGCACTTCCACAATCTCCCTGAGCTGTCTGGGAAAACTGGTTGTGTTTGTTCAAAACTACTCCACTCCTTTGTAGCACTGAGCCTCATACTGCCAAAGAGGAGGTTAAGCAGCTGCCCCCCTTCATTCCTCCTTCTGGGACAGAGCAGTTGTGGGCTAGGTTGATGATGCATAGTGTATGGCATGCAGCAAATACAACAATTGGCTTGTGGAGCATGCTGCAGTATGCCTTCAGATGGGTGGAGATGGGTCTGTTGGACCGGTAGAGCAGTAAGATGTCTTCTCTAATGTCTGTGAGAGTATTGCTTCTTGGAAGGCACATAGTTAGGAAGGCAGAGAGTGGGAGCAGAGGAATTGTGAATATCCTTTCACGAGTAGGAAGAAATCAAAGGCAGTAATGTCTAAGCTGAAATAAACTGAAAATAGGGCAAGCAAAAGCTGTACAGGATGTTCAGAAACAGAGCAACCAAATGTGGTTACCATCATGCTGAAAACAGCAGGTACAGCTCCTTCTGGACATGTATTGCTGGGTTGGGTCAATG
Organism: Loriculus beryllinus; assembly: GCA_039877255.1. NCBI lineage: Eukaryota > Metazoa > Chordata > Aves > Psittaciformes > Psittacidae > Loriculus > Loriculus beryllinus. The sequence continues at coordinate 19,063 of JBCJKH010001809.1, forward strand.
GCATTTCAAAGACCACAGTGTGGCTGCATGAGACTACATGGAAGGCAGTGAAAACTGGCCCTGTTAATTGCTGTGCTTTGATTATGGTCTGTCCTAAGCAAAACCAGATGTCAGACTGAGTTTGGGAAGGGGTTCATGCAAGTACTGGCAGATAGATTCTGTGCTTAATGCTTCTGTGTTCAGCTGTGGATCTATTTCAGCTTAGTGAAGGCAGTACAGTTTATCCTAAGAGGAAAAATACATTATTGTTAGCCTATTATTGATCTTGTTAATTATAGTAATTGATCTAGTATTAGCTTTGCACTGGAGCTGTAACTTGTCAGTTTGCAGCTAGAGATAATGCTGACTCAAAGATGTAATCATGTGAAACACTAACTGCATGGAGTTGTTATTTCTTAATAGATCACCAAAGATTTGAATGATAGTGACAAGTAACTGATTCACCTGGCTGTGTTTATGGAATTGCTAAAAAACTAAAGCTATTCTATTGAGTAAAGGCATCTTATGTGCTCTCTTAATTAAAATTTTAGCAACTAATGCGTAATTATTTGAACTTTCTAAATTGTAAATTATACTGCTACAAATTCGTCCTTTCTAGTTATATGGGATCTTCAGGGTGGTTTAGAGTGAATTAACTCCCTTGAAAATCCTTCAGTCATTTCTGTACAATTTATTCTCCTGTTTTCTCTAATGAGTTAATCTATTTTGAATGAATCTGAGTTACTCACTCTATGATTGCACTGTAAAAGCTGCTTCCAGTTCCCATATCAGCTGGCTGGCACAGCCCCACTTCCAGGTCCCCAGCATTATTGCTGCTTCATGATCAGGTCTGTGCACGAATATGTGCATGGGTGCTACCTTATTTGGATTGTTAAGAGCAAAGACAGGCAAACTTGACAGTTGGTATTCAAAGCTTTGCCAGCTTGGGGAGTACCTGCATGTACAACTGCCCTTAAAATCCTTTCTGGAGTTAGTATTTACTGCTGTCGAGCCACAGACCAGGCTCCCATTATGCTCACTGACTCCTGAACCCAAAAGGAAGTTCTGCTCTACAGATTCAAGTCTAAGGAAATCTTTCTTACTGACATTTGGTGAGGGGCAGAGGGAACTTATTCAAAGGTTGCTGTCTAGAGTGAATCCAGGCTCATAGGCAGGTGATGTATATGCTGCATCCTTGATGATCTTGTTATTGGAAAATTATGAGAAACTAAGGTAAATGACACAGACCCTGGCATCCTACCTGCAAGGCATGTAGGGTGTTTGGAATATATAAGCATTTCTGCTAATGATAAGCCATCATTTTAAATGCTGCAAACAGCTGCAGGTGCTTTATTATTCAAGACAAATCATTGCCTTCATTTGTTTCCATCAGAAACTGATCTCTGAGGATGGGAAATGAAGTAAGTGACTTCTTTTGACAAGAATTACATATTATTGTAGCTTTGGCATTATCGAGATCTGGTTTATCAGGATGACAATGTTATGTATTTCTAATATTGAGCTAGGGATATTTAGTTTGGAGGGAGCATTTTTGAGAAACATGAAGAATGAAGTGAGAGTGATGTAGGGGGAGAAAATTTGGAAAACATCCTAGCAGCACTTTATGTATGAAAAAGGTTTTGAAACTAGAAAACCAAATAAGGGACACACATTTTGCTATCAGATACTTAACCTAGCACTTGGTCTGATGCATCTGCAGGGGTTTATAAGGCACAATTCCAGGTCAGCAAAGTGCAGGAGGTTTGTGTTAAGTTCAGCCGTCCTCGTTCATATGTTGAAGTGTTTTGTTCAGTCCTGGCCTGCAGTCTGATTTCTAGCTCCCATCTTTACCAGGTACTAAGTGCCTTCAATACCCTAGTGAATAGCAATTAATGACACTCAACTACTTCAAATGCTGGGATAAATTGCAGCATCTTCCAAAAGTGGCTATTAGAGCTAATCAGAAAATGCTGTACTTCCTGGAGAAAATGTCAACTTCATGTTTTTGTAAACCAAAAGCAATCAGAATAAGTTCTTTCTCCAAGGAAAGTTCCTTTAAAATAAAACCACATACTTTTGATAAGTATTCCCTTTGGTCAAACCCCCAGATTTCTGTCAAAAGTTTTTTGCTTGGATGTAATAGTTATTGCTAATGCTGCCAAATACTGTGATCCAGTTGCAAGGAATTTTAATAGAGGCTCGTTTTAAGAACTGCGTCCCCTTGAACTGACTGTGCGGTTAAGAGTATTATGGCTTGTGAGATTCTGGGGAGCAGTATTGCAAAGCAAAATATCAGCATTTAAAAAGGATGACACTATAAAAACCTCTTGAGGCTTGAAATTTATGACCATCTCTACCACAAAAGAGTTGAGTCAAAGGCAGTATTTCAGTGCAAACAAATCAAATGTGATTATTTCATTGAACTTGAACCATATTCAGAGTTTTTTCAGATCTGGCATGAGTTCAGCTCTTATTTTGTTAAAATTGTGAAGTTAAATGAGTTTAAAGATTTCCTGCCTATGCATTTGGCATGCAGAATGAAGTGCATAAGCAGGTGCTGCTGTTGAGCACTATGTTTTCAGAAAGTGCTACAGCTTTCATTTGATATTGAGGAAGTTGAAATAAATGTTGTTATTGTGTCAAGAAAATCGCTTTGGCCATTTCTGAAATCCAGCTATTTGCCATATTCTGTTTCTACAGCTTATTTTTACTGCTTCCAGAGGGTATAATTGTATTCTTATTTAGTATCATTAGTATTTTTAATGACTTTTGGGACAATATTTAATTTCTAACATATTTTGCCTCTCACTGACATTTCTAGAACAAGTTCGGTTACATTTGCAAAAGGTGTAGTTGATGGTAATTTTCTATCCCAGGGATCCTATTTTATAGCATTAAACAATATTATATTGCATGCTACTGCAGAAATAAAATTGCACACTTGAAAAATTAATCTGAATAAGGCAAGTATTCATGCTGTTTTCTGGAAGCTGTGTTATAAGTGAGATGTGTATTTGACTATTTTATCAGACTATTTTCTAGGGACAAAATGAGCAGCTAAACTTTCTTTTCAGCCAGTAAACAGATCTGTAAGTCTCAGATTTTATCTCTGGTTCAAACTGTAAGAGGAGTAATACTAATGTAAATGGGAATAAAGTTTCACGTATATTCTGTTGAACTATTTGATATCTGAGGTTGTTTGAACAATTCACTGGACAATATAAGCTTGAAAGGTTGATGTTTCAAGGTAAATATCTTCACTGATGACACTACTTTCACAAACAGATCTGCTTGGCAGAAAGGCAGTAACTTTAGTCCAAGTTTTTTAATGAATATGCTAAAAATTCACTGGAGCCAGAAGCTCTGAAAAGCAACGGCCAGCAGAGAATGACACTATAAAGTGCATAAAGGAAGGAGAGCATCAATGTGTGGGATTCCAGCTGATGGTCCCCAGCAGATGCATGCCCTACATCTCTATGGCATCTTGGACAACATTTTTGTGGAATTCATATGCTTTTGTGCAAGGCAATTATCAGTAATTTTGGGCAAACCAGTGTGGTGGTTTGCTGCCAGTGCTTAGTGCTAATGGCTTGCTGCCTGCCATCCTTGCGTTGGTAGGCATGAAGCCAGGCCGAGTTTTTGTGGAGGGCAGTGCAGCCATTCCTGATGGATGATGTTTTGTATAACGTGGCTGCTTATTTGGGGTTTATGTTTCTTCCTATTGACTGTCTGCTTCCAGGTGTCAAAGTGGAAGCTTTGCCATGCGTGCTTTTTAGTGATGTTCTGGTGGGGGGAGCGGAGTGGTATGTTTTAAAAAAGCTCAGATTCCTTTGTCCCAAACCTATAGATTTCCTGCAGTGCAGTAAAATAATCCCAATCAAACTAATTCAAAGCCAGCTCAACTCTATCCAGTTACTACATAGTGAGAGCTGGCTAACCCATGCAATGAAAATGAATTCATTCCTCATTTAGTCTTGGTTTTCTGTCCCTCTGATGTGTGAGTTGACCCTGATTTCAGCAAACGCATTATTTATTCGTAGGTATTTGCTGCATGGATCTTGTAAATAAAGCCTGTAAATTGTTTGCTTTGACTATCTGCCGCTTGAGAGATGTGGGTACATTATTATGTTTAATCGGAGCATGCTTGGAAGCAGTATTTTTCACGAATGGCTTTATCCAAATATAATGAATATGATTCTTCTGAATGCAGTGGATTTTGGATTAGGTCCGAAATAAAAAGCATATGGAAAACAGCAGTGAGGATTTATTTCAGTGTGTGCATTTTCTTTTCTTTTTTTTTTTTTTCCAATATATTGTCATATCTTACACCTGCTTAGATACAGGGTCCAGACACAACTGTAACTTTGCTACTAGATTTTAGAAATAACTGAGAAATTGAATGATTCTCAGTGATTTAGGATATGATTCGACTGGAAAGCCTGCTGCTTAATAGCAGTGCCTGGTTTGGGACAATTTTCTGTAAGCAATCAGGTGGATAAATGCATAATATTGAGAAATATTTAGAGGGGGGTTCTTAAAATCTGTATATTAGTCTCTTATGTAAGATGATAGTAGTGATATTGGGAAACATTAGTCAGCCTCAAGGAGTAATATGCACCCATTTTCTGTTGCTTGTACTTTTGGCAAACTTTTACCAGTTTGAGAGGAAGTTGATTAGTTGTCTGTCTTGGACCACAGTTTCCTGTGGAAAACTAGCCAGAAAGCCTAGTGAGAAATGGTGGGCTTTAGTTAAGCTCAAACTTAAATGCTTCTGTGAAGGTCTAGTGTAGCCCTTTGGAGTTTTGGGGATATTGTGTCCTGATTCCAGTGGTGTACTCAATTCACAGAGAACAGGTGTGTTATTGATAAATACTATAAATATTCACAGGCTTAGGAGGATAGGACAAGGCTTTCTGACAATGCCTTGAGCATGGTGGTAGAGCAAATGAGCTTCAGCAATACCATCCAGCCTAAAGTACTCCAACTTGATTGTGATCTGACTGAGTATGCTTTAGTTCAGGGTTGAACAGGGTTTGTCTTTGGTTTTCTGTTTAAAGAAATGCTTGGGGTTTTTCTTGGGGGGTACAAAGATTTAGGAACTTAAATTCTGCCTTTGGCAAGCTCACATCAAGTATGTGCATGTGCAGACAGTCACCTCTGTCTGAAGCTGTGCCTACCTCATGGTATTGTGGGGAGATTAGTAGGACTAAGAGTTGTGGAAAGAGCTATTGAGGCTGAATATAAAACAAGGAGCTGAGGTACATGGAGGTGAGTAGGTCCAGGATGATGCTCAAACTTGTTGCAAGGTTCAAATTTTCAGTCAGACAAGCTGTTTGCTGCACTCGCACAACCTCTTGTTCCTTACTAATCTTGAATGGAAGTGGAGCCACATGGGAAAGTGCACGTAGTTTTACTAAAGAAATAGGTCTAGGACACAAGGGAAAACCTACCTGGCTGGTGGTGTTCTCTTCAGATTGCAGAGTTGGATGCTGCCTGAAAATGTTCGTAGCAGAGGGTAGAGACTTTGCAGACAAGGTGGGGAATGCTCTCCTGTGCATAGCTTCTATATGAAGATATTTTTCTACCGGAAATTGGATCATGTTCTTTACTGATTAATTTTCTTTTTAATGACTTTTTTTTTTTTCTGAAATATCAGCCACACACACAGCATCCTTGTTAGTAGTTTTTAATATATATATAAAATTCCAGTTTAGCTTTACAGGAGTAAAGTATTCTTAAAATACTACTGTCTGCCATGGAGGATAGGAAACACTGTTCTGCATCATGTACTTTGTTTTGTTCCTGTTGGCCACTAAGAAACCAGGTTGGAAATGAATGTTTCTTCCTACGTGGTGGTTTCTTGTTTAGAATAGACATGTTTGGGAAAAAGTGGTATCTTAATGTTCCTGAGGACTCTTTCCTGGGTGGTTTGAAATGGCAGCCTGTTTCAGACGTACTGAGTTCATATGCAGTAGGTGATAAATCTATCAACTCCCACCACATGGGGTATGAGTAGAACTTGCTCCATATTCTGGTAAACCGGTTCTCCTATGCTCTGTGCTGGCTAAATTTTATACTTTCAATTTCTCACTCTCCTGGGTCTTAACAATTTCTATAAACAAGCGGGTTTATTCCCAGCATGTACATTACAAGAAACTACTGGTTTAGGTTTTAACAGAATAGGCTGTTATTCTGAATTCAGTGAAATAGAGCAGCTTTTTAATGTGAAGAACGTAGAGCTATTGAAAGATTCAGTACGAGCCTTGAGCTTCTTTCCAAAGGCAACTCTTTATTCCCTAGGAAATACCACAACTGGAGTAAACCTTATCCCACTGAAATCAGTGGAAGTTTTACTATTGTCTTTGCCAGTAGCTCATTCCTTTTCTTTATTTTACATCTACAACACAGTAGATGGAATGCTTTGGGGTATAATATTCTGAGTTTTGAGTGGGTTTTTTTGTCCTTTTGCAAGGGAGATTTTACATTTCTTACGCCATGGATTAAAAATGTCATGGCAAAGCACAGTTTCAATCAACAGTTTTAATGATATGTGATTATTCATAGCTTTCTGAAAATGTCATGAGTAGTTCCACTTCACATGATAACATATGCTTTCTAAACAAATACCAATGAACTATCTTGATTCGCAGTTTCTTACAGTAGAGCTACAAGCTCCTGAGTACAGAAGGAAAACAGTATTTGATAAATGGCGAAAATTACAAGTCCAAAGAGATCAATCATTAAATAAATGCAGATGTCTAGTCTTCAAAGCTGCTGTCCCAGGATTTCATCTATACTGCTTTAATTACTCTGATCTGAAAAATGCTATTTTGCTTTTCTGAATGAAAAGCAGTATCTACCTGAAGTGTAATGTCTCCCTCCTTAAATATTACAACAGATGAACTCTGGCAAAAATGCTGTATTACTGCATCCAAAGTGAATTTGGGGCCTAAAGGAAAGATGTTATTTCTGGCACTGGTGTGAGTACCTCAAGCTATATGCCAGCGATACCAAGTAATACCGCGTACACCATGCTAAGATTTTGATAAAACAAACTGTCATCTCTGAACTAAAGATTACTCCTGTCATCTGCTGTATGTAATAAAGGAGGGTGACAGCACTCAGGCTGCTACAGAATGATGAGCTGCGCAGGAGAAATACCGCTTAAAATCATCTGTGTGGCAGTAACACTTTAACCCTTTTTGTTTGAAAGACAGTCAGTCAGAGACAGAGACAAGTAGGTGGGAGGAGTAGGAGGATGTGGGGCTGTACGGTCACTTCTGAAGAGCTCCATAATTCTACCTCCTGGGAGCTGAGGATGATGAATTAAATGTCACCAACTGAATGCAATACGCAGTCAGGAGTGCCAGAAAGAGCTGCTAAATGATCTAATCACTCCCAGGAGGTCAAGGGAGCCTCAGCATTAAACTACACCCTGTGCTGGAACGAGCCGAGATCATCTATTACTAAATGTTAGGGAAAGAAAATTTAATCTCTTAGTTGGTTAAATATTTTACTTGCACACTTCAGGGAGCAGCAGCATTTTTTAAAAGCCTACTTTGGACCAAGATTTTTTTCCATTTGCTGTACTTACAGGATCATCTCCACGCGCTTCACTCCCACAATAACTTCTTCCTTGTGGGATTGAAACTTGCTCTGTTTAATGATGACAAAGCTGAAATGCCTTTTTGTGTAACTCAAATAATAACAAACATAGAACTAGCCTCAACAGCCTTTAGGGCAGTTGTGTTGTATCACAGCTATATTGTTTATATTAAAATCTCAATGTCTGCTGCAAGGATAGCATCCCACAACAACTGTGTGAAAAATACCTCTCTTTGCCTCATCAGAGTAAATTGTAGTAGGAGAAGGTGCTTCAATTCCATGTAAAAAGCCCCCAAACTTGTATAAGCTTAAGGCAGGGGTAAAATACACCACCAGCAGTCATATAACCTCAACTAAATTTCCTAGGGAAACAGTATAGGTGAAAATATATTGGCATTTGGCAAGCAGGATTCTGCATTTGCCAGCTCATTGCTTGGTACAGTTATAGCGCATGGACAGTTGTTGCTGGAAAGCTATAGGGAGAAAAATGTCACTGATATTCAGTACATTTATAAATAGTAAGGATGCCTGCAGTAGATTCACTTAGCTACTGAGGGCTTACATTGTGTGTTCAGCCTAATTAAATGCAAGGTTGTTTCTTATGTTTTCAATGCAAGTTCCGCTAAAGACTCATGACAGCTATTGTGGTGTATGGGTTAGATGTCTAAATAGTGGGAAAATAGATACGTAAGTCCTAGTCACGTAAGTCTTTAGAAAGGTTACATTTCTTTGCTTTTCGTATTTCATCCAGTTCTTACTGTGGAAATGCTGTACTTTAGAAAAATCGTTATGCAGATCAAGAAACATGAGTGTTGCTACCACAGGAGGAAAAATATAAATAATTAAATTTTGTGATACCTTTTTCACAGTCCTAATCTCATTAATATAAAACAATTGTAGAGATGGAGAAGAGCTGATAACAGCATTGGACTCGTGAGATATTTCTGTTTTCCATCCATCAGGCAGGTAATTATGGGAGTTATGACTTTGTTAGGCAGAAATGTACAGCTCAAAAGAACTGATAACTGAGCATCTCTGCTCAGCAGACAATGGAGCTGCATCTAGTAATTGAATACATCAATAAGCTTTCACATCTCGTATAACTTCAGTGCCCTGGACAGGATAACATTAGACATAATCATATTTTGATCAGGAGAAAATAGAAGTTGGATGAAATAATATCAATTTTATTTACAGGCCAAAGAAGAAGCCATCGAGTCTGTGACAGAAAAATGTTTTTTTTGATCTGGCTTTGATCTGGCTCTGGGCTTTGATTTGGTGGCAAATGGGTCTATAACTCATTTACACCAGCTGCCAGGCTTTTTCAAAGCACAGAACATTAAGCAGAATCCTGCTTCAAGGAATAAATACACAACATAATAAATGGTGACAAAACAGCCCTAGCTCATTCTTTACAGCCTACACAGAACGCTACAGATACTCAGCTCAAAAACTGCATATTGATTTGAGACCATTTTGGACTAAACAGCATCTTTTGTGTAAGATGTTAGAACGAGGGTTTAAGGAGGCTGGTTTTTTGGGGGGCTGGTTCTGTTTGAATTTTTATTTACAACAACACTTGCAGTGTGTGGTAAGAAGAGGAAAGATTATCAGGGAAAACAGGAGGAGGGAGGGCAAAAGAAGGTTGTTTATGCTTAAGTGAAAGAGGCCACTTTTCACAATGATGTTGGCAGTCTTTGTGCTCTGATCAGGATGGTCAAAGGAGGCAGGCAGCGCAGGGCAGCAAATGGAGAAAGCCAACAGTGCCTATGTTTAAACAGGATTAAAGCTGGGAAGGAGCAAGAGATACGGTATCTGCTTGCAGAAAGCCCAAGCTTTTTGCTTTCTTCCATGTGGAAGGGCAGCAAAGAAGCTGAATTCTCCTCTCAGAGTCTGGAGCTTTTGGGGAGCTGTGCTTGTTTTCTGCTGGCCTGAGGTGAAGTGGTGCATCAGCTGCAGAAAGCTTTGAACCCTGCCCCAATGCATGTAATGCTGGGTCTGTGACTGTGAGCCTTTGAGCTTCAGGTTGTACAGAAAACTGGTTTTAGCTCAGACCATCCTTCAGGCAGCCCTATTAGCATGACTGAATTTCCAGTAGTCTTCTGCTCAGAGAGGTGTATGTTTTCTTCAAGGCACTTAGTCTACTACTTAAATAATGATGCACTTAACGAAGGGCTGCATTGTGCACTTCTGTGTGGAGAAAATAAGCACTGTCATGATGCTGTTTTGCAGGGGCTGACAACTATGCAGTAGTAACAAGCCTGTCTTGTCTGCTGGAGAGTTAAATGGCTGATATTTAGCTGTTGAGAGCATTGAAGGTTGGAGCAGTGGTTTTCAGGCCGGAAGACATGTTCTGAGTGAGGGCTGCTTCTGCAGTTGACTGGATTCACATTTCCTGCAAGAGGGTTTATAAACTGAGGATTTTCTTCTATTTGTGCATTTTATTCCATGCTGGATCTAAGCAGTGCGGTCTTGCAGGACGCAGTAACTAAAAGATGGAGCCAGGCAAATGCTAAGAAGTAAAGCACACTTTTAATGTGAGACATAATATCCCTGGTGAAGAGCTTTTCAGGTGAAACAATAGGCTTCTGTGGTTTCAAGTCAAGACACAGCCAAAAAGGTTTTATCCTAGCCCGGGTTAGGAATTCAAAGTGTAGTCTGGGCCATGTTACATAGGCCTGACCAGAGGATACTCTTAAAACATGATTGTCTACATTAAAGCATATTTAATGATGTGAACATAATATTACGGTTATCTGTTCCCCTGCTTTAGAGCTACAATAGTTGGAGTACATCCATTTTCTCTCTTTTTGCTTTTATCTCTGTTTTGTTCTAGTTGGAGATGTGGATCATTACCTTATATGCACACTGCTCAACTTGTCAGATTCTAGGGAGGAAATATTTCAATTACACAAGCTGCTTTGGATAGGCAGAGTAAGTTTCTATGAAATCTTTTCTGCAATTCCCATTTTTTTTCAGTAAGGAGCTCTGAAGTACTTGGCAAGAGACAAATCAGGTTTTAAACACAGGAACAATAATGGAGATGCTTCTGCATCAAACGAAAGTATTATTCAGGAGATTAATTTTTTAAGCATCATTAGGCCATTTATTTCCATGAATCAGCAGTTTGGTGAGTGACAAGTTCTGAAAGTGGAATTTGCTGTCCCTACAGCGAGCTTGACTACTTCATGGAACAGACTCATCCAGTAAATAAAAGGCCACAAAATGAAATATAAATTGCATTTATAAATTATATAAATGTGTACATTTATAAATTGATATAAGTATAAAAGGCTTTTCTGAGTTGTTGGATGGAGGAATTATTATTTTTTGAGGTTTCTTCTCTCTTTTTGGCTAGATTGTGGTCTTCTGTTATATAAGCAGTGACAAACGAAGTTTTCAACTGTCTGTTTAAAAGAAAATTACTCCAATTTGTCTTTCTGAATCCCCAAAGACAAGCACTGAAACTAGCACTCAGTTTCAGTGAGCACTAGCAGAGTCTGTAAGAGCATCTCGGAAACTACCATATGATCTGGAAATTCAAACAGATAAAATGCATCAAGTCGCTGAGATTGTTATGTCTGAGGCAGAGTTCCTGCTGTGGGTGGGTGTTACAACATAAGAATAATTGATTGTAATAGTCATCTGCCACATCTCTTTATAAAATATGTATTTAGCATCATAAACTCCTTGGGTCCTGCTAACAGAGGTGGTAATGCAAAACAACGCACCAGTTTTGCAAATGTGAGTTGAGTGATAAAAACTTGACTTCTGAGAATCTTATTAGGAGAAGTCCATTTTAATTATACATGCTTAAAAGCAATGTGCTGTCACACCAGATCTTCTCGATCCATTCATCATGAACTACAACTTTGTTTTTGCCAGTAAAAGTTTTCTCTACTATATGCTCACTTCTTACATTTAAAATACAAGACATGGCAAAGTGGTTCTTCCAGGTTTTTTACCTGTCAGGATGTTCTTTCATCTCATTAATCCATGCAACAGATTAATTGGCTTCAGAATATCCTGGAGGAAAAAAAGAAATGTCAGCTATGTTATTGCTTGCTAGGAGGGCGGTTGGTACTGGTAGGGGGGAGCTCATAGTGATTTATGTTGAGATTTGTGTTCCCACAGTCCCATTTCCATTTTAGCATGCTGATGTGATGATGCTGAATTGAGTTCCCACGAAAGAGAAAGACTTTATTTTGGCTGCAAAATAAGTCCTGTGTTTTATTTGAAGTAAAATGTTTATATTTATGGATTCTTAAAAATAATCTGCCACAACATGCACCGGAAATTGGAAAAATATCAAGGTGTTTTAGGTACTGTAAACTGGCAGAGACTGAGCACTCTGTGGATGGTGATATAAAGAGTGGTCCTGGATGCTGAAAGTGGAAGGAATAGGTCACACTGGGATAGTGTTTCTCCTCATTGCCACGTTAGCTTCTTACAGCCAGAGAGGTGCTCCACATGGTAGGAATTCTTGTTAGATGTTGGGCTAAGTTGTGAACTTGCACTTGAGGTGACAGGTCCTGAAGACTGCTACCTCACATACCAATCAGGGAGTAATTTGAATTTGGGTGGAGCAGTAAGTAACATTGCTGGATTTTGAGGCATGAATAGGGGATGCTATCTATGAGTATTAGACATACTGCCTGCTTTTCTTTGAGTCCTCAGCCAAGTCATACGCAGCGGTTAGCAACTGAGCCAGCCAGACACATGTATACTGATCCCAGAAGTGCTGCAGAGACTTAGTATTCATCTACAAATAATACCTTAGTGCTTGTAATGGCCAAAATTAAATAACATCAACTTAAATAAGGCACATAATCCCTATGATTAAAATTCCCTTTAAATAAACTTCAGGAGCTTTTTTCCCCTCATGTAAGTATTTTTCCTAAATAATGGGAAAATCAGGATTTGTGGGTTAGAAGCTGGAATCTAGCTCAGATAATTACAAAATTTCTGGCTGTTTCTATAATTTAATGAACATGTTTTCTGAACTGATAGTTTATCTGCCAAGTTTAAAATGGCTTGAAATTAAAATATAAAAGAGGACATTAAGCCAGGAAATAAATCTTAACAATGGTAATGGTAATAGTAATACTGTATTGAAACTGGTTAAGAAATCACAAAGCTGTGGACAGAATTAATAGTTTTAATAGTTACATTAATACTGGCTTCATGCTAAACATTATATATGTTTATTTTCTCATATCTCTGGCAATGTAATTTATCAAGGTACTATCCTTTATTCTTAAGTGGTCCAATAAATAAGTTGGAACAACTTCTAAAATTCATTTTAGTTGGAATGATTATAATATGACAGGTCAGTGATCAGCTTTCCTTAGAGATTTATTCTGTTAGATTAATTTCATTTATTGATTTGAGCGCAGTTAGTGAATTTTTTTTTCCCCAATAATGTGAATAAGCTTGAACAAACTGGGTGGTTTTTTAGTTTGATTGGGATTTTAATCTTATTTCTGTCTGCATTAAATGATACAAGTTCACTTAAAATACTGGCGCAGTTTAGTCTGTATTTTGTCTAGTTACCTCAGACTGGAGGATAATCTATAATTAACGGAACATTTTACTAACTTTCTACTTAGTCATTAGTTTAAAGCATTCATTTTGGTAAACCAAAAGCTGTAAAGATCCTTGTAAAAAAAAAATTCAGTTGTAATATTTTTCCTGTATTAACCTGATTCTCACAACTGTATGCTTTGAGCTTTTTCCTTTTTATTTCAACAGAAATAAAAAATAAATCACAAAAAATCCAGACTTTAAGCAAAAAGTAGACCAATTTTTTTTTTATTTTTTTTTTTTAAGAGCAGACCTTGCAGCTTTTTAACTCTCCTACAATTTGAAGTTTTGAAAGTTAATTATATGCATTTATTCATTTATACAAGCAACAGGCGATTGAGGGCAGCTGACGACAGAGCTAAAGGGCAGGTGATGCCCTCTGTAAGCAGAGTTTAGTAGTCATTTGAGGAAAATCAGGGCAAGATTTTCAATGGAAATATTGCCTGGGATTTTCAAAGCTACTGAAAATTTGGGGAGTCTTTAAAATAGGGAAAAATAAATATGCAGTTCTGTGCTTACTTTAAATATTTGCTGGGGAGGGAAAAAAACCTCAAAAGTAGGAGTTGGAATTACAATCTTCCTTATTACCCTGTAACTGACCAAGTAAGCACCAGCTGTGTAAATGCAGGATCTATCAAAGGGGAAGCTTTTGCTAGATAGACCTCATAAATGAGGTTTATCTGCCTAAAAGCCAACTGAGCCATCCACTCCCCTGCTACTAAAGGCCAGGTTGGATGAAGCCTTGGGTGCCATGGTTTAGTGTGAGGTGTCCTTGTTTATGGCAGGGGGGTTGGAACTGGGTGATCTTAAGGTCCTTTCCAACCCTAATGATTCTATGATTCTATGATTCTATTCTACGATTCTATGATTTCTGTATATGTTGGTTTGTGTCACTTCAGAGGGAAATAAGCTTTTCAAGTCTAACATGTTCATTTGCCTTTTGAGGTATGAACAGTGTAACATGCTTATGGTTTAACTGCTGTTTATGCAGCCAAGTGGGAATGCACATGGTTAAAAATTAATATAAGCACCTGTCTATTATTTTTAATTAGGTTTTACCAGACTTGGAACAGGAAAATGAAATATACAACCATTTTGACCCTGATGTTAATTGTTTTCAATAAAGAAGTACCACCTGTCAATTGTAGCAGAAAACATATGCTCAGTACAATAGTATGCAAACAAAGTGCTACGCAGCTTATCTTCAAAAACTAGCCCATATGATTAATCTTTCTCTAATGAACATCTAGAAAACATTGCCACAGAGTATGGTTTTAGCTTTCAGAAGAACATATTTGCTATCTGGTGTGAAAAATGCATTCTCCATGCATAAGCAGTTCAAAAATGATCTCTGTGCACAAGGCAGCAAATGAAAAGTTGTCCTGTTTTTATAGTGAAAAGCCTCTTTGCTGGGGTTTAAATCTTTATCTCTTCTTACATGAATGGGAATAATTGTTAAGGATGTCTGTGGAAGATTTCATTCTTCTCCAAAATCCCTCTAAAGTGGTTCTCTTTGAGTGCCTCTTTACCTACAGGCTTGGGGTAAAACATCTGCATTATGTGCTTATGCATTATACGCTTATGACTAGATAGCATCTGGAAGCACATGTGCTAGGTAGGTGACCTACCTCTGGAAGGAAAAAGCAGGTTTCAGTTCCTACTTGCACAGCAAGAGCATTTTATCCAGAGGTAAATAATTTCAAATGCATCTTTCTCCTTCTTCAGTGGTGAAGAGGAGAAACTGAACTTTCCCTAAATGTATTAAATACAAGATCTTTGCTTTAAGAAATGAGATTCTCACAGCAGAAAAAACATTTTTCTTTGGTTTTATTGTTCATGTTTGTGAGGCTGAGTAGAGAAAGGGCAAAAAGGAAAGGGCAGAAATGGAAGAAGTAGAATAGCAGACAGAATACATAAAGAAAGAAAACCCCACAATCTAGATTGTCATGTCTTAAAGACTGTGCTAATGTATGTGCTAGTATAGCACCAAGTGCACTGGGATTTAGGTATTGATTTAAGGGATCTTTTCATTCCAGGATGGTCTGATGATAACATGAGATTCTTTTGCTCCTATTACCATCAGTAACACACCTGCCTCTCTTGTAGTGATGCACTGATAAAGTATGTGTGTGTATTTGCAAAAGCATCCAGCCCTTATACATGTAATTGTGGCTTGGAAGAGAGACTTTCTGCTCCAAAATAATGTTAATGGATGTCAGGGTAGCTTCTTGGTGAATCATGGCTCCTGTAGCTGAAACCTGAATGGCCTCTTGCAGCAATGCAGGGAAGAAAATGTGTGACAATAATCAACTGAGCTGCATTACTGGAGATTATTTTTAAGAAATATTTTGTGAATTTTCACTGGGTAGCAAACAACTATTCCACTGCCACTGACGTTGTTTTGATTAGGGAATAAAACCAAGAATTTTTTTGTGGCAAGTGTATTTGAATTCTGAACTTTGATGCAAAAGCCATTCCCAAAATCATGTTGTTTGACTATTTAGAAAGCTTTTGAACAACATATGTTGATGGATGTCAGCATCACATGCGGGGATAGTACTATGTTGTGGAATACATCTTATTTTGATACTGATCAAGGTATATCTAGTATAGCAAATATCAAAACAGAAGGTGCTATTGAAGCTTGAAAGCAAATACCAGATAAGTTAATGCTTTATTCAGTGTGACAAGTTAAGTTTTTCGAAGTCATAATCATGTTTTTTATGGTTTTTCTACCATTGAAGCTGTAGAAGAAGCTGACTCCAGGTACACACAGCTGTCACCATAGCTCATTTCTGTTTTTCTGTTTCCAGGAAATTCCCTGGTTTTGACTGTGATGTTATTTGAGGCCAACTAACCCCCTCTTCTAGGATTTAACCCCAGAAAATGCCACATGATATTGGGCAAGTTCTTTATAGTATGTTCCTCTTATGGCATAGACTTGGAAGATGCATGACTTCAATTGTCCTTGTTTGCCACCTGAGATTTAGAAACCTAAGAGAAGGAATTGTAACATCTTAATCCCGGATTAAGCAATTTCTGTATCTCTAGAATGACATTCCATGTTAACACTGAAGCCATAAATTTACCCCCAAGGGACAGTTTGACGCTTTGTCTATTCATGCAGTTGTCTAAAACTGCATTCAAATGTTCCTTCCAGAAGCAACCTTGCATATGTGTTGGCAGACTCAAGAAATCTCCTGACATCTGTAGCTTGCAAAGTTTTGTGCATTCACAATGTAGACTGTGGAATTGGCATTTATCCACTTATTCCCAAGTATAAGCACTTGTAATATCTTCAATAAAATATCTATTTCAACAATGACCTGGAATAACAGAAAACATTCAGCTGAAAGATGCTGTCTTATTTTTCCAAGTTACTCCCCCTGTATACCCAAATGCCTTGGATGTGATGCAAAAGGTTAAGAAATGAGATTTTGTTTAGGAGTGGATATGGAGAGAAGTCAACCCCTTGGGCATGAATACCACAGTTGCCACAAGCCAGGCAATGTATTCTCTAAGAAGGAAAAGTCAAAGAGGGCAAACCGCATAGAGGGGGAAAAAAAAAGAGTATGTGTTTATATTGCTCCTTAAAATCAACATAATGCAGCAGTGGTTTGTTCAGCTAGCAATTAAAAATAATAAATAGCTAATAATGGTTTTTCTTTAAAGCTAACTGTGAAAAGCTTTTAGTGAATTGGTCTTTTGTGTGTTTAAGTTCTCCTGCTCTGCAATATTCTTCATGTCCTACATAGTGGTATTTTCTGGTGCCTGAATCGATATTTTGTCAGTGATCAAGTGCTTTTGCTATGAAAAGGCTTTTAGTACTGTTATGAAGCAGTCAATAACCATGACTGACCTTTCAAAACTCACAAGCCTTTACTCCAGCCACTTTAAAAAAGTGAATCTATATAATCTACTTGTGTTTCTTGATAAGTAGGTTTTAAAAGAGAGTATGTGAAAAGCAGGAAAGATCTGGCCCTTTGGCAGACCCTCTTGTATCAAATGGGCAGGTTTTGTTTCAGAGTAACATGCTTGTCCTATGCAGAAGCATAGGTTCATTAGCACAGGTGATGAAAGCGAGTCAAAACCCTGCTCCTGTCCCAAGCAATGCTTTACTTTGAAATCTAAATTTGCTAAGTGGTTTTGAACAAATTTCTGACTGTTCCTGAAATATTCTGGTTTGATTATACCTGAAGAGTTCTTCATGGTGTTAGTGGGTGTTAAGCATTTTCTTTTATCCAGGCAGTTGGTGCCTCACAGTGTCTGTAGAGAGCTGAATACATGACCTGCTTCAGAACATGTAGTCCCAGTGGCAGCCTTGGCTGGATGCAATCCGTTTTCTGGAAGTGGACGGGAGGAGGTCTTGGAAAGGCAGAGCAGATGTCAGGATCTGTAAAAGGGGAAAGATTTTTTTACTACTTTTTTTAGAGTTTCATCAACTAGAAATTTCTTATTTATTAAATGGTTTGCATGCAAACGTGTGTTAAGAGAAGGGCTGGGAGAGGGCACTGTCCATAGGCTGCCAGGGAAAAGAAACCTTAGCAGCAGCAGGAAAGGCTTGACAGCCTCTCAAGCAAAGAGCAGAATTAAAATACGGTCCTTCCATTAACAAAGCTTCATCTTCTTCACTTCACTCTCCATGCTTCTGTCTTGCTTTGAGATCTGGATAATTCTTTATCATGGACCACAGCTGTGTTTCCCGAGAGAAACATTTTATGATGGCTGCGTTTTCCAGAAACAGCACATTTCTGCAAGGGGTCTTGCATAAATAAGGATGTTGCCAGTGAAATGCTGATTTACTGAAAGCATCATGCTTGAAAACAGCTTATTTTAGTAATATTTCACAGTGGCAGATACACAAGTAAAAGGGAATCATCACATTAGATATTAGTGGTAGGTATTTTATTGCTTATGCCTCCTGTAAAATCAGACTCCTGTTTTGCTCAGCATAGAATAGGTATCTCCTTGCACAGAGCCTATTGATTAATGGTCTGCTACCGTGCCATAAACAACTGGTGACTTTGCTACAGCTATATTGGCTGGATTTGCTTTTGGGATATAATTAAAGAGAAAATAAAATATTACTGAGCACATTACTGAAGCACTGGCATTTTCCACACTTTCCAAGATGATAATTGATACCTCATTGTTAAATTATTATGAAAGATGGACTTGAGTATGAATTGCAACTAAGCCTACAA